>OY723392.1:320724-380724 GCA_963210295.1 Ophion ellenae
TCAACAAAGACCTGACATATTCTTATAAATTCTCTGGCCTCGGATGGGACAAGCGCCTACTTTTCGCTTTCGTTATTTCAACGCCATTCAAATAGCAATTTCGCTCGGCCCATGGTCGCGAAAAGTTAGAGTTGTTCCAAAAATGTCGCATGCAAAGAAAATTCGGCATGACGGGCTCGAATTCGTATCGACGAATTTAGATCTCCTGGGACCACGAACATAGGACTCTGAAATTTCAAGTGAAAAAGGAAAAAGAAACCGATTATAGTCGTTTCGTATAAATACATACGTGATTCATTCGGATCCGAGAATCCGGGCGACGCGAAGTCGAGCGACCGCACGGATTGGGCTCTCGCGAATGAAACATAGTGGACCACTTGTAGTTGGGACAAGAGCGAATGCTTTGCACGTGATTGAGTCTCCCAGCAATCCCAGCGTTCATTGATCAAACCTCGGGGACCAGAGAGTACAGGTATCCAAACTCGTTGGTGAAGATTATAGAAAACGCGTGCGTGAAACTAGGCAATTTCATATTCAATTTTACTACTAGCGTACCTTCGACCTGGGTAATCCTATCGACGTAGTATAGTTATAAATAAGTACACGCAATGAAATAAGTTGTCATTCCGTTATGATGGACCGGAATCACTGTGATTTATTGTATTCGCTGTTTGTAACCGACGACAATTTTATAAGCCTTATATTTCTTTCGCGTTTTGAGTGTTTTGAGTTAAACTTGTTCGATATGTCGGCAGTGTTGTTTTACACGTTAAGAACTGAGAAGGGAAATCTTTTGTAGCATAATGAAAATTGAATAAACTTTTCAGTTGATTTACTCGGGACAAAGCGATGTTTTTAGTGTGACATAATTGAGAGGTGTTCTTTACAATATATTAGATTGTTCAGAAAGTTTCGTTCGTTATCTACACACAGCTGCTTTATCTAGCAGGGTGTAGAACGAAAAAAAACGTTTGGTAGCCTAGAGTGCGTAAAAAAGGTGAATTCAGACAATTTTTAATAGATACCCAGTTGATAGAATGGAAATTCTGTTTAGCGGTTTTTATTCTACACAACGTGAAGGAGTTTTACACATTTTTTCACTAAATATTGCAACAAAATGGCGGCGTTGAAGCTGGCTGAAGCGTGTCACCTATGTCCGAACGTGTCCTGCAAGAGTTTTCATCCACCTGGTAAACCTGGAATGAAAATTCAAAATAATTTCGTTTCTACATAAAATTTGACTTTAAAGTACGGCGAAAAGTCGAAAAACATCGATTCATTATGAAATGGTGCATGTATGAAGAAGAAAAAAAATGTTTTCGGTAAAAAAAACGTTGAAAATAATTTTTTCTGAGAAAGTTTTCACGTATTTCGATGTACAATGTTATGAGGTTCCAAAAAACATGCAAGTCAATGAAATTCAAGTTGATCGGTAAAAAAATTGCGATGTTGTCGGCCGCAGGACACTATCGGAGAGAGGTGACTCGATTCATCCAGCTCCAGCGCTTTCAGTCTGTGACAAAAATTTGTAAAGATACTTGAAGATATGTACAATCAAGGCTACTGAACGGATTTTTCATTCTATGAACGGGAAGGCCATGAAAAATGGTGTTAAAGTTTGCATCGTTGAAGTGCAACGAACATTTTTCTTTATTTTTTAATTTCTCCATTTTGTTTACCATCTGAACTCTTTTTCCCGGCTTTGGGTTGTGTATCCCGAAAAGGATGTTGAAAAATGTTTCGATGATTTTTCAACCCAAATACAGTGAAAAAAAATTGGGCAGTGCGAAAAGAAAAATGTTTCATTGTATCCTGATAATGCAAACTTTAATACCATCATAAAAAATATTGAAATTGACGGTTTTCCGGGCTCTAGAGTCTCCCTTGAAAAACATTCTGCTAGTATCTATTGCGTAACCTTAATCAATTGGAATTGGAAATATGAGTCGTCAGATTTAACCCAAACAAACCCAAATAGTGCGCATATATATATATATATATATATATATATACACACACACACACACACACACACACACATATATATATATATATATATATATATATATATATATATATATATATATATATAATTATCAGCTCACATGATCAGCAACGCCCCCCATTTTACGAACACTTCGTGATACCAAGTAGGGATTCTTGTACGTGGATTAGTTTCCGTGAATCAGAGCCTCCAATCTGAATCAAATCCTCGATGGAGTTTGTCAATGATCCTTCCCTTTTCGCAATATCAATTAGAGGCTTGTAATTGTTTTCCTGACAATTGTTCGTTTATTTGTACAAGTTGCATTTATACCGTTGCGACTCTCGGGACTTTCGATTTTTAATAAGCTATCAAACGAGGAAAACTTATCTGTGAACGACGTCCGACAAGAGATTTCGACGACCCGTTCCATCGATGTGGCGGTTCAAAACAAAAGTCCGATTATTATTTTTTTCTGTTCTCCATTGCCATCACTCTCGTGAGCCCGTTTATCGGATTCACCGCCTACGTTAACCGTTTGTTATACCCGGCGATCACTTACATATCTGGTGGACGAAAACGCTGCTGCACAATGTGCCAGTGAGAAACGTCACGTTCTACTTAGTTCTGTGGTGGTTGGGATCCTCCACGTGCATATGGATGACCCGATAGTCGAACAGCCTCCCAAACAATATAACTAACGATGCGAGAATTTATAGCCGTAATTCATATTCAGAAAAAATGCATCTGTGCCACGCATTGTGGAAGAAAATCCACGATGGTAAAGATAAATAGGGAAATGGGTAGGAAGTTATCCATTTTATTTGTCATTGTCCTTTATATGAAACCCAGAGAACTTCAAGTACGTTCGTCACATTTGTGCGCTACGTTTTATTTTTTCGTCTCGTGATTTGATGTGAACAGCATTACAAAAATATTGCAGACTGCATCAATCTAGGCAAGTTGAAAACATCGTATCGTAGAAGGAGCCAAGATGGACTTGTAATTATTTTACAATAACATATACAAAAAAATGTGCACATTGCTTCTTCATTGAAGGTATGTACCACACGCCAGAAAATTTAGACGCGGCGCACAGTGGTCCGAAATCCCGAAAAAGCGGACAAAAACAAAAAAAATATTTATTCTACGGACTTTTAATGGTTAGAATAGTTGTAGTGGTACCCCTACCATGTGTTATGACCGTTAAAAAAGGGGGAGCGTCCCTACCTGGCTTGGGAACGCATTCCGTTCGTGAGCGTTGGGCCGACCGCATTGGTTGCTCGTCGCCCGGCGAAATAGCACGAAAGTTAAGACGCGTCTACATCAGTAAAAAGTTAACGGATTTGCATTTTCCAAAATGGATTCTTCTCCGCAAAGTAAGTAAAATTTAAATGTCATGTAAGAAATACTGTAAGAAATATGTCCTGTAGACAATATATGAAATAGTGAATCATTAATAACGGTGGTGGTGTTTTCCTTGGCCACGTTCTGAAAATTCGTGTTCAAAAAGCAATAAGTCAAGAGTGGGGCTCTGAATGTGAATGGACATTGTTGCTTAGACATTTCTTCAAAAAATATTCATGAACTAGCTGCACATAGCTGCTCTTTTGGCTTTAGTTATTATTTTTGTGGGAAGATCTGTGCACTTTCGGCAGATTTTCGTAGTTTTCGCGTCCAAAATGTGGTTTATAGGAAATTAGTTAAAACAATTCGCTCAAATAATCATATTTGTTAATTCTTACAGATCCTCCGGGTGATACCAAAGAAATTTTCTTTCACGAGGAGGGAAATTTTCGCATTCATAAAACCAGTGTTAAATGGGAACATCAACGTGCTCACAAGGAGACCGCACGATCGTGGGGTCGGGGATTTGGCCGAATTTTTTTGTGGTGGAAGAGGACCCCTAGCACCACACGTGGTTAAAGTAGTAGGACGCACTACTCGGAAAATTCCGAGAAAAATCGATTTAAAGTTCCTTAGACGCCTTATGAGTTTAAAATGTCAGGCACTTGTCGAGCCGCCATCTAGTCTAGACGGTTAGGGCTCGGTCTTTTACGCCGGAGGTCTCGGGTTCGATTCCTCCTTCGGATCTTATTTATTTTTTTGATATCCCAACAATTATTCAAAACGTTTCTCATCCCTGCATTTTTTTATTTACACTATTTTTTAAAATTATTTGCATTTTTAAAAAATTATTTTCTTTTTTTTTCCAATAAAACAATTCATAACGGTGGTTTTTTTTATTTATTTTTCATTGTAAAGTATATGAGAAGGAACATTAGGTTTTTAATGAAAATAGCAAAGTCGATTAGGAAAAATTCCATTTTTATTCATATAATAATTATATACAAAATCCGCCGTGGTAATTATCGTAGAAACAAACAGAGCAATAATTTTTGCGACATCTTGCGCAACATATAAAAGCGGATTTTTTACAATCGCAGGGAGTTTGCAATACATCCGTACAAAAACATGGCCCATTAACATTCATGAGAACGTTTCTAGACAAGACAAATGTTTACAAACAAGTTAAAAATTGCATAAAGCGCTTGCAAAATTGCAGCGAATTGTTAGAGCAGAATCGTGAAATTAATTCCCGGGAAGATTGTATAAAAATCCATTCAATAATTCACCATCAATTATCGTCACCAATATTCCGAGACATGATTCAATACGCCTGGTTTGCCTCAACATTATCAGTTACTAGAAACATTTTTAGAAACCGCCTTATAGTACTGTATTAGAAGCTAAGAAAAAGTCTTATCCTGATAAGTCCGAAATTTCTATAGTCGAAAGTGCAGCCGCAGATGGACCCCAAGCATTGTTAAATCATAAAGCTGAACGATGTTATTGGCACAATCGGACGTTGTTAGGAGTCTTCCTGAAAACCAACTTGCTGGTTTAGAATTGATATGCAAGTGGGGATGCGATGGCCCTTCTGGTCAAACCACTTACAAACAAAAATTCAGCGATGAAGATGGCAATAAATCGGATGCCAACATTTTTTTTATTTCACTTGTTCCCTTGCTAATCTATGATAAAGTCAATCCACAGGTTATTATTTGGAGAAATCCTCGTCCTTCGTCGCCAAGATTTTGTTGCCCGATAAAAATAGTTTTTTTTTTGCACGAAACTGCCGAAGCAACTAGGCCAGAAGTTGATTGTATCGAAGCGCAAGAAAAAAACTTGTGCCCTTTGAAACTATACTTTACGGATGAAAAAAGCGTCACAAAGGTAGCAACATATACTTGACGATGTATTTGAAATCGAATTACAAACTTTACCATCTATCATTGTCAACACAAGTTTGAAATGGATGCTAATTTTTTTCCGTAAAGTATGCAACGGTCTTTGCAACATCTTATCAGATGTTGCAAAGACCGATCAATGAAGATTACTTCAAATTCGGAATATCGTCGCTGCATGCTTGGATACGGTTTTTCGATAGTTGCTTGCATGTATCTTACAAATTAGACATAAAAAAAGTGGCTAGCGTGCAAAGAGGATAAAGAAGGACTTGAGAGAAAAAAAATATACAACAAGGTTTTCGTGACAAATTAGGGCTTATTGTTGACAGCTCGGCGGTTTTGCGAAAATTCTGAAATCTCTGCTTCTATAACGGGATTGGACGAGGAATTGATAAAGCGATTTCATGTGATGTTACAGGTGATTTCTTGTGGGTTCGAGATCAATATACCAAAATTTCGCGTCTACACAGACATTACTGCAAGAAAATTTGTTGACCTGTATAGGTGGTATGACATGCCAACAACAGTGCACGAAATTCTGATAAATGGTCCTGAAATGATTGATTCTTTGAAATTGCCTATCGGACTAATGCCCGAAGAAGCTCAGGGATTGTGTAACAAATATATTAAAAAATTCCGGCGAGATTTTTCATGAGAATGTGACCGAGCTAAAACCATGAAAGACGCTTTTGGCAGACTTTTGATAACGTCAGATTCACCAATATCTAGTTCGCGTTAAGTTCCTCCGAAAAAACCGAAATCATTAACCGCAGATGCAGTGGAACTATTGACTTCACCTTCAGTTGCGGAATGAAGTCAGATTCGTTCGATTGATACGAAGAGCGATGAATCTGAAGATGACAATGATTTTGCACCGCATGCATTAGATAGCGAGTAAGACGTTGTAGTAGTAGTAGTAGTGTAAGATTATATGAAAATAAATTTTCAGTATCATTATAATAGGGATTGATCATTTAATCCTAAACCTCTGCTTCGCAAACCTCCACAGCCTTGAAAACTCCTAAAAAATGAATTCCGTGCATATGAAATCGACTCTCCAAAAAGTAGCCATCCATATTGAGTCCAGCATTGGGTTTTTCGAAATTTTCGCTCCGGATTCGTATTCAGCGACCCCAAAAACTCCCGAGCAGAGACTTCCACCCGAATCAAACAGGTTTTCGAAGAATTTTTTTACCGGTTCGGATCCGCCAATTTGTTTTTTTTTGCAATTTCGATTTCGGATTCGTATTCAGCAACCCCAAAAACCCCCGGGTACAGGCTTTTACCTGAATCGAACAGGTTTTTGAAGATTTTTCTTTAACGTTTCGGATCCGCCATTTTGTTTTTTGAAATTTTGACTCCAGATTCGTATTCAGCGACCCCAAAACCCCCGAGTACAGACTCTTACCGGAATTCGGAATTATGTCCGCTTTTTCGGGATTTCGGACCACTGTGCGGCGTCCAGTCACGGCGGTAGTGCAGAGCTAGCAGTTTTTAGCTACTAGCCGCCGCTTATTACCGCCGAATGGCGCAGAGCTCGTGTTCTATAGGGCCTCGATGTGTCGCGCTACGTCGAAGATTCGAGTCCCGATATAGTCCGTTGGACTGTACATGAGACTTATTCTCGGAGACGAGCACGACGCCAATTTTTTTGTAGGCCCTTTGGGTAACCAGGAATGTACCCAAAAGTTTCCCTTATAAAAAATAGTGTTTTGCGACCACCAGAGATTGTTTTTTACAAAGCGGTTTTCAAAAATATTTTTTTGGCAGTAGTTTTATCGAAAAATGCTTCCTCCAAAAGTTGCGCGGAATTATGACACCTATAAAATAAGTCCTATACAAAATTACGTAGGATTGTTAGTTTAACGGCTAATCATCGGTGAACGAATTTTTTTTTGCATGTACTTCATTCATTAATGAACTTAGTGTTCTGAAACTCAATCAGTATCTAGAAGATCTATCCCTAAAAGATATCTGCAAATCGTAATGAGTAGGTCGTATAGTTAACGAGAAATATCCGATTTACGTAAATCCGGCACCTCGTTATAGCAAGCAAACCAGAAAGGCCAGATGGGAAAAAAATGTATGTGATGGTAATTAGCGTGTACATTCAAGATCCAATGAGAAAAAATGATTGAAAAAAAAATTCTCGAACACTTAACATGTTTGCTTACAATCAAATTTAATTATGTACTTGAATTTTGAGGCTACTTAAAAATATTCTTTCAGACTCTTGGAGGTCTCTTGAGACACGCAATTCCCAAAAAAAAGTAACTCGATATCTTCATTACAAGGGGAGATATAGTCATTTTTATGTTTCTTCAATTTATTATTGTTGTTATTAGTCCAGTAAACGAGACAAAAACCCAGCACTTTTTAGCGTAGAATATGAATTTTTGACTGAAGGTAGATGGTTGCATACTGAAAGTAACCCCAATAAAATGTTGCCCTCAACTTGCCCCAACCCTTAGAAATAGGGGTTAAAACTTAAAAATCGCCGTATCCCCATAATTAATAGCCCGATAAAAGAAGTTCAAACAAAAGTCGTTTGGAATAATAAAATACGTATAAAGTTATCTGACGTCCAATGCCCTATCTTCAAAATAGTCTTATTGAAAAAAAATCTAGATAAGTCAACACAATTTCTCAGGAAGAACTGCAAATTAAGAAGAAACTATTTTCAATTTACCCAGTGATTGCTTCATCGAGAGATATAAACCGCGGTGGAATTTTTTATTTTTCATAAGGAACTGTAGCAAATTGATTGTATTTTTGTTAGACGTACCTACGTCAGAAAAGAGTCAGTATTCATCAGTGAATGGCTCGATCTGGGACCATCGACGATATGTTACCACTTCAATCAAATTCCTACAGTAAATTTTTTGTCGTAAACTGAACGCATCCTCTAGATTTTAAATCGATGGTCTACACCGTTTCTATAAAATGTACAATGAAGAAACACTTCTTAACATAGGGCGATACCTAATCGTCATAATGTAGTGAGAGACGAAATTGTCATGATGTACTAAGTGATTTGCCAGTTTTTCATAATATTTGAAACATTTTTTCACACTATTTCATCCGTAAAACAACCATTCAGCGATCAACAGGCACCTTCCTACGTTAAAGAATGTTTCTTCAATTGTAAATATTATAGAAACGGTGTACACGATCGATTCAAAATTTAGAGGTCGCATTCAGTATATGATAAATAATTTACTATATGAATGCGAATGAAATAATAACATTGCCAATAGTCCCGAAACTCCTAAAATATCCTAAATGAGTTTTCCCGGACAATTAAGACTTAGATAAGTATATTCTTTAATTTGCCAATCTGTAATACTCGGGGACAACAATAACTTTGCATGCTGCTTTTTTAACAACAGCTGTCGTATCTATAGTTTGTTAAATTAATCGCGATAGGAAAAAAAGAAAATTGTGAACTTTCACTCTCAATGTACAAAATCTCTGCTTAATCGACGGTGCAACATCATCCATTCCATAAGTTTTCTGATATTTTTTATTTCTTCAATGCTTCTGATATCGGCGTAACAACTAAACTCCCATAATAATGATAATAGCAATTGATTTTGCATCGCGTTATCGATTCATCCCGGCCGGGGGATAATAATTCTTCATTTTGTTGACGTTTCGCTTCCTCTATCACAGTTCTTTCAACGGCCGTGGCGATTTATTACTTGTGATTCCAGTAACATGCTCGATATATAACAATGCTGATTTCAAGGTATACAGTGGGTAAAAAAAGTATTTGCACATCTCACCCGCAACTGTTGTTAATGTGGTTTTATTTGTTTGTTTCTGTTTTTCCAACATTTTTGTAAACAGACACCAGGTATATTTAGGATAAGCTATCGAACACAACCTTAATAAAGCATTTAATTTTTTTCCTAGGATAATTTGAAAAAGACGACGTATACAAATACTTGTTTTACCCAATGTAGGTAGCAATGGATGTTACGCCCGCACATTTCCATGAAATGCGGTCTGATTGTAACCAGTCAGATGGTTTGAGTCAGCCACCCGCTTCCTGATACACTATTGTATTGCATTTTCTAAACAAAAACATCTGTTTTTTCAAAAGACCAGTAGTTCGAAAATGTAATTTTCTTGTCATTTGACTGAATTGATTTTTCAAAAATATGTTTAATTATATTACGAGTCTCGTTTTCGAGATTACATCGTAGTACCGTCTACTTCCACACGCTAGTGTCGCGAATATTCAGAGCTTTACAAAAGAAGACTGCCTGGCTCCCCTGGCGCCGCGGTCGTTCCCTCTCCAAGCCATAACGTTTTTCGTGAGTAAAAGTGTAGCACGTTTAGAGCTTTGTCCCAGGTTTTTAATCGAGAAGAATCATGGGAGAGTTGCACAAGAGGAAGAAGAACAAGGAGAATAAGAACGAGAAATTCTTTAAGAAGTTGAAGAAGATGGTCGATGCGATGTCTGACAGCTCTTCGGATACGGACTCGGGAAGTTCGAGGCGTGAGGTTTTACACACTGGCGTGGCTACCTCGGCCGTGGCTGCAAAGAGAGTAATAATTAACCATCAGGGTGCATCGACAAGTCGTCAAGGTATTTTTTCCGTTATTTATAGTTATTTCCGTAGACCGGACGGAGTCAATTTCGTAGAAATTGTCTCGGGTCGTACATAATCTAAGAAGGTTCGAGGGGTGTTGCTCGCGGAAATAACGGGCCTCAGACTCGGCGGCTTTGTCCGTATGAAGGTAGATTCTCAGAGTTCTACCTTGAGTCGCTTGGGAATGTAATTCACAAAAAATTGATATTTATTGCATATCCTGCATTTATCATGGCCACAGACTCGGCGGCTCAGTCCGTACAGAGGAAATCTCGCAGAGTATTTCCTTAGAGTCGAACTGCACGACTTCGCATGTGCGGTGGAATCGGTAGATCGTCCAATGTTATGGATGGTTGCGCAAGGACTTGTATGCGTAGCACCTGCGAAAGATTGTGTTTATGGCAGGTTGTACGTTTACAGGTTTGTCACCAGCGAACGGTGACAATATGGAAAATATTTCTTCCATCGCAGACGATGATCAATCTCGAGATATCGAAGGACAACCTCTAGTGGATGCTGCGACTCAGCGCACAGATACAACAGCGAGCTAGCCTACGGAGGACCAAGTACAGGCTTTCGATGAGGAGACGCTGCGTATTTTGGGTGTCGGTGCAAAGTCTAGTGCACCAGAATTACAGCTCAAGCCAACTTTGGCACAAAATTGGGAAAAATGGATGGCCGAAGGACTCAAAAAAGAAGATCAAGAGGAGTTGTTGGCATAGTATGCTCGGACAGGTGACTGTCGCTTGGAAGCGCCATCATTAAACGCAGAGGTAGCGTCGTCGCTCTTTGAGTCTGCTACGAAGCGAGACAAGTACTTGAGAAATGCGCTAAATATTCGCGGTTCAGCTATGGCACTGGCATTTATTTGCTGTTGAGCCCCAAGGAAGACGGCATCGATGAGTACCAGTTGTTGGAGTGTCTTGCCGACGCCGACAGACTGTTGGCGCATGCTTTTGTCTGGACACGATTACACGGAGATTATGTATCACACCATCTCTCGACAAGGTCAAGGGAGTTCTGGACGAAACTAAGCCAGGCGCTTTTTATTCGGCGAAGATTTATCGGGAAAAATTAAAACGGCAAAATCGATTGAAATGGTTGGCTTGGAGTTGAAGTCTCAGCCATCGGTGCCGAAGATGCCTCTTCGTAACTCAAATTCGGGAAACTGGAGAGGCCCGTCGCCCAACTCGAATCGAGGGGGATCTCGGGCGCGCGCAAACCAGAGAGGATCAAGGAAGTTCGTCAAATTTGTTCCGAAGTCGAATCAGTCGCATCAACAACGAGATCACCAACGCGCTCGGAGTCAGAGTCGCAAGCAAAGCGCGTACCGAGGCTCTCAGGAGAGAACTTAGAGGCAAATAAAGCAGTTGGGCGGCTCCGAGAGTTTCTTCCCCAATGGGAAAAGATCACGCAGGATCCACTCATTTTGAATTGTGTAGGAGGGTATATAATTGAATTTGACCAGTCGGTATATTAAACTCTTCCACCTCCTCAGCCAGAATTTAATTATTTGATTGATCGCAAGCATATGAAACTTGCGATCACCAAGCTGTTGGAACTGGGCGCAGTCAGACCCTGTTTGCCATGTCCGTGAAAATTCATTTCGTCGTATTTTTTAGTACAAAAATCAAATGGTAAAATGAGATTTGTCTTACACTTGAAAAAGCTCGATAGTTTTATAGTCACGCAGCATTTCAAGTTCGAAGACATCAGAACTGCGACGGAACTAATCTCACGAGGCGATTTTATGTGTAACATAGACTTACAAGATGCGTATTTTATGGTATCCATGCACGTGGAAAGCCGAAAATATTTAAGATTTGTTTTTGGGGATATAATTCACGAAACCGGTAGTAAATTATTTCAGAGGAAAAGGATTTATCTCGACGGTCTACTTAGACGACATACTCTGCCATCGGTTCGGATTTGAACGCGTGTCGCAGAAACGCAGAAGTCACTTTTAGAGAACTGCAGTCCCTGGGGTTTATAGTGATTTATCAAAAAGTAGCTTGACTCCCAAGAACAATTGCACTTTTCTGGGATTAGTTATTAACTCTCATTGAATGAGATTAGAGATACCGGAAGTAAAAAGAAGGAAGATGGTAACTTTGATCTATGACTTTAGCCATCGCAAGCTTTATACGGTTCGGGAATTCGCTCACTTCATCGGAAAGTTAGTCGACTGTTGTCGCGCAATTGAGTATGGATGGCTATACAGCAAGAGATTCGAACGAGAAAAGTTCTTCGGCCTGTTAATCAGCGGGGGGAATTAAGATGGACGGCTCGAATTATCCGCAGATTTGCAAATCGAATTCGATTGGTGGAAACAAAATATTACAACGTCATTTGGACCGAAAAGAAGTTTTCGGTTTGTTAAGAAGATTTACTCGGACGCGTCAAAAACGGGCTGGGGCGCGCATTGTGATAGCGAAGGTACACACGGGTTTTAGAGTGACACGGAAAGGGGGTTGCACATTAACCAGCTCGCGCTTATCGCCGTCTTGATAGCTCTTAAATGTTTTGCAAGCGATTTATATGATTGTGAAATCTTACTACGCATCGATAACACGACAGCTATTGCCTATGTTAATCGAATGGGAGGCATACAATATGCCGCACTTTACGGGATAGCCAAAGAGATTTGGTAATGGTGTGAATGTAGGAAGATTTGGATTTCCGCGTCCTATATAGCGTCCAAGGAGAACGTTGACGCGGATTGGGGGTCGAGGATAAGAAATATAGATACGGAATGGGAACTGTTGAGTTGGGCATACGAAAAAAATAATATTGAAATTCGGTAAACCAAATTTGGATTTGTTCGCATCCAGGACTAACGCGAAATGTCAAGCTTACTGTCATGGCACAGAGATCCTGATGCCTTAGCTATTGATGCGTTCACGATCAACTGGAAATCCGATTATTTTTATGCATTTCCACCGTTCGCATTAGTGCTCAGGTTTCTTCGAAAGGTTATAACAGATCGTGCCTTTGGTATTGCGGTAGTGCCAAATTGGCCTTCGCAAACATGGTTCCCTATATTTATGGACCTTCTAGTCGGGGAACCCATAATCTTCACTCCCGCTAAATGGCTTCTATTGTCTCCTTGTAGGTCTCTCCAACATCTATTACAGAAGTCACTGGGGTTGATTGCCGGGAGGTTGTCCGCGAATCTTACCGCCGCAAGAAATTCTCGGACTCGGTGATCAAGACGTTGTTAGCTTCACTCGCCGAGAGCACGTGGAAACAGTACGCGGGACCTATTAGACTATGGGTGAATTTCTGTCACGAGACGGAAACGGACGTTTACGAAGCGAGCGCGAACCGCATTCTCGAATCTCTGCATAGAAGATATAGTTTAGGAGTCTTCTACGGCACATTAATCTCGACGCGATTGGCAATTTCGTTGATATCAGCGAACGATATGACTACCGATCGGATTATCAGTACATTTTTGAAGGGTATTTTTCGGCTTAGACCGATGAAACCTTGATACGACGAAACATGGGATGTCGGCATGGTACTTACGTTCATTGCGAACTTCTACCGTCTTAAATCATTGAACATTCAACGGCTGTCGGAGAAATTAGTTACGCTGTTCGCCTTGGGTACGGCTCATCGAGTGCAAACCTTCTCGCTCATCAGACTCGATAATATTTCTCACTCGGCACAGGGCTTCGAGATAAAGATTTCGGACATCATAAACCGTCGCGTCCCGGGGCTTTTCAGTCGCTTTTGCTATTGCCGTACTTTCGCGAACAGCCCAGACTGTGCATAGTGAGCACGTTGAAAAGATATTTGGAAATAACGAAACCGCTTAGGGGCGATTGCAATAATGTGTTAATCACATCAAGAAGGCCCTTCAAACCGGCGAGTACACAAACAGTAAGTCGTTGGATCTGATCACTGTTGGTGCAGAGTGGCATACGTCCCGAGTTTACGGCACACAGTACAAGGCACGCGTCTATGTCGACTGCTTTAGCAAAGGGTTTAGATATCAACGCGATAAGAAATACCGCGGGGTGGTCTAAGGACTCGCAGGCATTTGCAAAATATTATAATCGGCCGATCAAGTCGGGCAGAAAAGAGTTTGCAGCGACTGTGTTCGCATAGTTTTAATCGTTTATTAGTTAAGGTAATACTGTTTGCATTTTGTTAGGTGTGAACACGGATAAAAACCGTTGTTCCTTTGTTCCTTGAGAGACCGTTGGTCTCGCTACAAGTGTGTTTTATGTTGCCTAAGGTTATTTGGAAAATAATAAAATGAGTTATCTCTGAACATCTACGATGTAACCTCGACAACGACACTCGTAATATAATTAAACGAGCAAACGAACTTGCCTGTTGTGAAGTTCGATCGTAATTATATGTAGAGTCTCGTTTGAGATGATTACATCCCACCCTCGGAACGTTTTCTCGTTCTTTTTACTATTCCCTCCCCTTCATTTATTGAAATGTGTTGGTTTTATTATTTTTAATCCTTATGGGGTTACTATAAACAATATGAGTTGGAGAGGGAACGACCGCGGCGCCAGGGGGGCCAGGCGGCCTTCTTTCGTCAAGCTCTGAATATTCGTGACGCTAGCGTGTGGAAGTAGGCGGTACTACGATGTAATCATCTCAAACGAGACTCTACATATACTAGGTGCGCAACTAAGTTCCCGGGTTTCAGGCGTTACCCCCACTTGTAGCGCAAAAAAAAGGCCTTTTTCATGAATTTT
Organism: Ophion ellenae; assembly: GCA_963210295.1. Lineage (NCBI taxonomy): Eukaryota > Metazoa > Arthropoda > Insecta > Hymenoptera > Ichneumonidae > Ophion > Ophion ellenae. Next base: position 335,279 of record OY723392.1, read on the forward strand.
TTTAAAGAAAACTACAAAACTTTTTTAATCGATCAATATACCATCTTAAAGAACACATCTTGAAGAACTTTCAATAATTTTTTTATTGAAAAATATTACATTGTTTAGTGGCAAATGGCCGTCAATGAAATAATGTTTTTATATACACGGTTTGCGGTGACCAACATTGCGGCGAAGTGGATCATCTGAAAAAAAATGCGGATGGATTTAGTCAAATATAAGTATAAATTAGTCTTTAATCGAAGGATTTTAAAAAATATTCATTTTTCACAAAATATCGGACAGTCAAAGTTAATGGTACGATTTTAACGAAAAAAACGGCCGTTTTTTGGCTATAAAACGGCCATTTTTTTCGAAAAAAAAATCGAACGATTGAAGACTACATTTTTATGTATTAAATAAGCCTGCAAAATTTCAAGAAGATCGGTTCATTAGTGTTCGAGTAATCTTGGTCACCGACTTCAGAAATGCCATTTTGAGAAAAACGCGTTTAAAGATTCTCTTTCAACGCTCTTTCAACGCGTTTAAAGTTTCTCTTTCAACGCTCTTTCAACGCGTTTAAAGTTTCTCTTTCAACGCTCTTTCAACGCGGATTTTTCTCTTTCAACGCTCATATCTCAGTCAATTTTGTTCGGATCGACTTGAAATTTTCAGGACATATTCTCAGATACTTATACTTCAAAAAAATGCAATAAAAAAATCGATTTTTTCAAAATCGCAAGTGGGGGTAACCCCTTCACATGTGGATGACGCTAGCGACACATGTAGTCGGCATACAGGTCTGAAATTGGCTGTCTTCATAGCTTGGACATCTGTTGAGAATACCCAGTCGTGATATAAACAAATACCGCAACACAACGACCTTTTTTCTAACCTCGAAAATGTCAAAGTTTGTGCCAAATAAACAACATTTGCGGAAAGCATTGCTTTTCTGCTTCAACCTAAAAAAAAACAGCAGCTGAAGCACGTCGGTTACTTGAGGAGGCGTACCGCGAACATCTACCATCAAAAACAACGTGTGAAGATTGGTTCAAGCGGTTCAGAAGTGGCGATTTTGAGACTGGGGACAATCGCTCGGGAAGATCGCAAACATTTGCGGACGCCGATCTGCAAGCGTTATAGGATGAAAATAACACTCAAACAGAAGATCAACTTGCCGAGGCATTAAATGTGACTCGGCAATGTATTTCGAAACGTTTGCACGCCATCGGAAGAATTCATATGGAAGGAAAGTGGGTGCCGCATGAGTTGACTGAGAGACAAATAGAAAATCGAAGAAGCACTTCCGAAATTTTGCTTTTGCGGCAGAACAGAAAGAGTTTCCTGCATCGAATTGTTACTGGCGATGAAAAATGGATATATTTCCAGATTCCCAAACGCAGAAAATCGTGGCTTTCACTTGGCGAAGCGTCAACATCGACGGCACGGCCAAATCGCTTCGGGAAAAAGACAATGCTCTGCGTTTGGTGGGACCAGAAAGGAATCGTGTACTATGAGCTGCTGAAACCGGGCGAAACTGACAATGGACATCGCTACCGACAACAACTGATCAATTTGAACCACGCATTGCTCGAAAAACGGCCAGAATGGGACACAAGAGATGAACGTGTGATATTGCAGCACAACAACGCTCCGTGCCATCGCAGTTCTATCGTCCAGGACACTATAAAAACACTGAAATGGGATCTGCTACCGCATCCGCCGTATTCGCCAGACCTGACCCCTTCAGACTATCACTTGTTCCGGTTAATGGCGCATGGCTTGGGTGGGCTACACTTGGTCAATTACGATGCAGTACAAAATTGGTTGGACGAATGGTTTCAGTCCAAAGATGCGTCTTTTTATCGTCGCGGTATTTATGTACTGCCAGAAAGATGGCAAAAATGTGTAAATAGCGAGGGACAATACTTCGAATGAACCATTTTTTGTATTTGTCTTGAAATTTTCGATTTTTTATTGGTAAAAAAGCTCGGATGCTTAGTTGCGCACCTGGTAATTACGATCGAACTTCACAACAGGTAAGTTCGTTTGATCGTTTAATTCTCTCCACATATCCGTAAAACAGTTCGATATTCCAATTCCAGGAGTTTCCAAGCCGTTAAATGATTACTATCATGAAGCAAACCCCACACACAATTGTTCAAAGGTGAAGTTAAAAAATATACAGATGATTCAGAAAATGTCTATATTCCGTAAGATAAGAGAATTCATGGTTTCTAGAGAGCGTTGTGTTGATATTTATTTTTAAAAATTTTACCAATTTTTAAATTATTGTTCGGTATCATTATAAGTCGATACTGCTGTACTTGGCGCATTGCGCCCATCTTCCGAGTTGTTGATGTCTGAAACTAGCGCGTGAGATTATGATTTTCAATATTTTTGTTGTTTAACTTCAATTCAATTGTAGATCGCTTTCGGTACTCTAGTAGTGATGAGAGAACTCGTGCCATTTCACGTAATCAAAATACGTTGCTTTGAACCAGGTTATCGTGGAATGCAACTGTTAAGGTAGTTCCTCTGCGAAAATCTCAACCAAAAGTTTACATACCATGTTCATGTTGAAAAGATTGATAATTGGTTTAATTAGGGATTAATAAAATTAAAAACTACGCAATATTGACTCGGTACTAGTAGATAATACGATGGATATCATTTATTGCCGTAAAATATATTTTGTATTGTGTTTTTGATCGACCTTTGCCAGTAAACTTTTTGCCGGGACTGTCCAGGCTTTGCCCCAATTGTTTTTTTTCCAGGCTTTGCCAGGCTTTGCACCAAAATTGTGAAGGCTTCTCATGGTTATATCTTGGAAACTAGATGGTGAATCATTCTCATTTTTTTTCACATTATTCGTGATATCTTACTGTAGCTTATCCTCGTTTTTCATCAATTTCTTAATTTTAGTTTTGACGGTAGAATTAATGATGCTTTGTTTGCCCATCATAACGCATTTGTTACGTGTAAACCAAGCCAACTTTAAGTGTAAATATCTCAGGTTTGGGGTGGTCAAACTTATTCAAATTGCACAGATGTTTGGATAATGTATTAAATAACGTATATGTCAAATTTCAACCATTTCTTAATTCAACTCTTCTGTGGAGGTACTACCTTAAAGCCCCCCGTTCTCATGCACAATCAAATTAACAGTGGAAACGTTCTACCTCCAGAAACAGAACCAGAAAGATTTTTCGTCGTACCGGTGCGTCACGTAAAAATCGTTCTTGCTCAAGAATTTGAAGAAAACGTGAGAAAATGTTTTTTTCGCGCGACATTTGACAATAGAAACATTGGCCGTTGGTAAAGTTGTGAAACGAATTGGGAAACTTTATCAGGAGCATTCTACGATACCCCGTTTCGAGGGAATGTATTTTGATTACGGAAATTGTACGAGTTCTCTCATGTCTAAAAGACCACGAAAAACTACGTGGATAATCCGAGTGGAAAACGTAACTCGTTGCCGCCTAGGGGGCGTACACAAGTTACGTAACGCAAAGTTTCCCAATTTGTGACCGCCCCTCTCCCCCCCATTCCGTTACACAACGGGTGCTTTGTCGTCAATAATTGCGATTTTTTTCATAGACACAGCTAATTATGAAAGGATCGGAGTTTATACTCATTTCATGAAGTATATATTCATCTAGTTTTATACCAATTTTTATGACAAAATCTTGAAAATTAACCGAGATATATGACTGGATTTGACGATGAAAAAAAATGCTCTCCATTGTCCCATCGATATCTTTATGAAAGGTTATCCGGAAATTAAGTAGCTATCTTTGGCGTAGCCGTTTTTTGTATTTTGTTTTTTTTTCCGAAATGCCGACAGTTTGGACATTTTTTTCTATTTTCAAGGCCCATTTTGTGTATTCAAGCAGTCAAAATAGTTATTATCAAATGTTGAAAACGCGGATACATACAACTTCAGTCACTGCGATTACAAAAATGTTTTTTTTTAATTGAAAATCGGTTGATAAGTTTTTAAGTATTCGCTCCGACAAGGTCGAAAAAACTAGTTTCGAGAAAAACGCGTGCAAAGTTTTCGTTCCGTGTTTCTTGATATAATGTTATGTTTTTTTCTAGAATATTGATACTTACATTGGAGTATCTAGTCGCGGGCGATATGACGGTTCTTCATCTTCATGATAGTTCACAAAGTAATAAAAGCCTGTACTTTATCTACGTGGGTCATTTGATAAGTACCTAGCCTACAAATGAAAGCACCAAAATTTTGCTAAAAATAAAATTTATTTTTCAATGTAGTCTCCTTTTAGTTGAATACACTTGGCCCAGCGGTGTTCCAATTTTTTTAACCCCGTTGAAAAAAATGTTATCTCTTGGTCTGCAAAATAAGCCTCCGTGGCGGCGATTATTTCGTTATTGGAGTGGAATTTCTTCCCGGCGAGTGAATTTTTTAGATTCTGAAACAAAAAAAAGTCGCATGGAGCCAAATCTGGAGAATACGGTGGATGGGGCAGCAGTTCATAGCGTAATTCGACCAATTTAGCCGTGGCGAGCGCGGAGGTGTTAGCCGGTGCATTATCATGGTGGAAAAGCACTTTCTTTCTCGACAAACGGGGCCGTTTTTCTTTTAACACGGCGTTAAATCGGCTCAATAGTTCGGCGTAGTACTGTCCCGTGACCGTCTTGCCCTTCTCCGGGTAGTCAATAAAAATCACACCTTGAGAATCTCAGAAAACAGTGGCCATCACCTTTCCAGCCGACGGGACCGTCTTCGCCTTCTTTGGAGCAGGTTCACCGGGTAAGGTCCACTGTTTTGACTGCTCCTTGGTCTCTGGAGTATACCAGTGAATCCATGTTTCGTCGACGGTCACGTAACGACGCAAAAACTCTTTTGGATTGCGATTAACCAGCTCCAAACACTGCTCTGAAGTGGTCACACGAATGCGCTTGTTGTCTGCAGTCAGCAAACGCGGCACCCACCTTGCCGACAGCTTCCTCATGCCCAAAGTCTCATGTAGGATATGCCACACGCGTTCTTCTGAGATGCCTACTATCACAGCTATCTCGTGCACCTTTAATCGGCGGTCTGACAAAACGATATCTTGTATTTTTGTCACGTTCTCCTCCGTAGTGGCTGTTTTTGGAGCACCTGGGCGTGGATCATCAAAAACCGACGTACGACCACGTTGAAACTCGTTATGCCAAAATTTAACGGTCGCCATCGAAGGAGAAGCATCCCCATCCACTGCATCCAAGCGTTCTTTAATTTCACTGCGCGATTTCCCTTCCAAAAACAAGAATCGAATCACCGACCGATATTGTTCTTTCTCCATTCTTTCAAAAATCAACGGACACACTTGCTTTCACACGCTCTCGAAAAGGAACTACAAGTCCGATCCGGCTGAAATTTTGTCAGTAGCCGTCTACAAGACGGTACTACACTATAGTGTATTTCTCTTGCAATAGTGGCACCATCTAGCGGTGAGGGTAGGTACTTGTCAAATGACCCACGTATTGTAAATTATGCCGCACCTGTAGGAACTGAGGGCACTAACCGGTCGCACTACCTGTTCTCACTAAAGTGACTATAACTCCGTCAATTTTCGGACTTGCGAATAAAAATGTTGCCAACATATTCTTCAATACATGTACTTTCAAGAATTATAAAAAAGAAATCCTCCAAAATTTGCTTGGGAATGTGGGAAAGCTACTGTGCAAGTTCTTGCACAGTGACTTTCCCCCTTAACTGACATTGCGTATAGAAAGCTGTGAGCTGTCCACAGTAAAATTGCACGCGAGGTTAAAATAAAAACCTGAACATGAAGAAATTTTGCTATTTCTGGCAGTTTTAAAATCATGACGTAACGCAAACCTTGACCCCCCCTCCCTCACGCACGGATACCGTAACGCCTGGCCGACCCCCCCCCCCCCCCCCCCCCCATTGCATTACGTAATTTGCGTACGGTCCCTAAACAGTGTGTGCGAGCACAGTGCTCCCGTTGGAGTTTAGAGGGGCGGCGGTGAGTTGAATGAGTGTGAAAGTATCAAATGTGGCGGAAGCACGCATCTCAAGTGAGAAAACAATATCATTAGGGCCCAGATGTTGAAAAACGTGCTAGGTTTACGCGTTTTTTTCTTCGGATTTTTGGAAAACTTACTTGGAATGAGATAGTTTTACAAAAGATAACAGTTACCAAGATCAATCAATTTAGCTTAGAAATTGGTCGTTTACACTGAGGGAAAACTTTATGGAGGTCACCATGAGCACCTGTAGTCAAGATAGACATGAAGATAATTACCTTGTACGGAAGGCAATGAAAATATAATTGACACAGCTACATTAGGATGGGTCAGTCAGTGAACTGTGATTAGTATCAGTATAAGTATACTTATATAAAAATATACAATTACTATATAATAGAGGGCTTATATATAATTTTTCTATAAGTATCCTTATAAGTACACATGTCCAAAAATTGTAGTCTTTTGATAGAAACTCGTTTGACGTCTTTTTATGACAAAAACATAATGTGGCTAACTATATTTTTTCAATTTCACTTCGCGAAAAATGTACCCATTTTTTATATCGCTGTATCTGTGTAATTAACGGTGGTACAATCGTGCTTCGGCCGAACGTCGTGAAAAATCGAATCGCTCGCTGTGAAACTTTGCTACGTCTTAGGTAGAGAAATATATATCACCCACGATGCAAATTCATTGCATATAAATGTCCACCTTTGTGCAAATAATTATTCACATCTTCGTCGCTTGTCCGTGTTCTAACAATGAGCAGAGAATTGGTAAAATGTCACGTAGTCCGGGCGTTTATTCAAAAGGCACTATCGTAAAAACTATGGCTTGTCGCATAATAACCGGAGCGAATTCTTTGAAACATGGTTTTGTTTTCTTTCGAAGACGAACGTAATTCCATTTGTAATGTAAACGAAAATAAACATCATTGATTTTTCTACTTATTGCTAGTACACTTATCCGACAATGAAATGCCGATTGCACAGATCGATAAAAAAATCACTACAAGAAATGTTCCCCGATTCATTGAGTAATCATTCTCTTGAAAATCATTCGACCTATTGATGATAACTGGAAAATAATTAGTGTTGCTCAATCGATTGTTTAGTAGATTTACAAAAACAGCATCACCATTAGGATCCTTTTTCAATATTCTATAGGGTGTCCCAAAATGACCTGACGTTTAAATATATTAATCAAACGTATTATTTATTTGAAAAGTACGAATATTTTCATTTTTATATAAAGTACAAACATGGAGGTTATGTGTGGAACACAATATCCGATAAATGGCCGCCTCATCCCTGTTTTCAAACGTTCATGCTTTTGACAACATTTTCAATACCATTTTGGCATAATTGCGGACTAATTTCAATAATGCTGCGTTTAATTGCTTCCTCGAGCTCCGCAATGGTCTGTGGATCATTGGCATACACTTTTCCTTTCAGAAAACCCCAAAGAAAGATGTCCAATAATGGCGTCAAAGCGCACGATCTTGGTGGCCAATTCACATCGGCGCGGCGCGAGATAACACGACCATGAAACTTCGTCTGCGATAACTGCATTGTTTCGCCCGCAGTGTCGCAGGTTGCGCCATCTTGTTGAAAGAACATGTCTTCCAAGTTCATACCGTTTATGCCACATATCCGAAATTGTGTTCCACACATAACTTCCATGTTTGTACCTTATATTAAAATAAAAATATTCGTACCTTTTAAATAAATAATACACATTATTAATAAATAGAAACGTCGGGTCATTTTGAGACACCCTTCATATACGTTAATAAGTAAAAGAAATGTGCGCGAAAGCATATTTCTTATATAGGCTTAATAAGGTTTCTGTATGATCTTGAGGTCCAGAAACCAGGTCGAATGTCAATATTTTTTTTTATGCTGAGCGTATCGGGATGACGAGGTTGGGATTTAGTACACAATTAATACATGGGTTCGCCAAGATTGAGCTTTTTTTGATGAACAATATTGAGAAACAGTGGAATTATTATTATTTAAACAAAGTGCTGCCGTTCTTGCATGCAGTGCAGCCAGATCGCGCGTAAAAGTTACCCCCTCTCTAGTCTCTTACGCGCCCGTCACACAATCATAGTAGCGCGTGTCCGTGAGCGAGCGACGTTCGGACATCTTGGGCAAGAGCCGAGCGGGGTCGAAGATTCCCGACAGCGCCTTCGGCAGCTACACCAACACATGGACGCTGAGCACGTTCATGTGCGGCCAAGCCAAAACGAAGGCTTCGAGGGAAAAAGCAATCTGAGCACGACTTGCGCGTGACGTCACCCGACGGAACGCGCAAGGCTTTTAGATGATATCAATGCTTATTTAGCTCTTGATTCTCTGTGCTATTAATGTATACAAACAAATGTATCGCGCACTCTGATCGCTTATTTTCTTAGTTTATACGTTAATTTAAATATAATAATACAGTAGAACCTGGATTATCCGAACCTCGATCATCCGAACCCTCAATTATCCGAACGATGACTTAGTTTATCCGAACGCTCTATTATCCGAACGTTGCCGCAAAAGATACATTGTTGCTCGCTGCCACCGCCGTGAGTAACAATGAGCAACCCAACGCAACTTCTCCTTCTCAAACGGCTGCGAGACTTAGCCGCTCAAAAACGCGTTACAGCCGTTCGTCGATTAAAAATGGTAGATTTTATTTTTTTTAATATAAAAAAGGCATTCGACTTTTCTCAAGTATTTAAAACACACACACACGCACGCGCACACACACACACGCGCACACACACACACGCACACGCACACACACACACACACACACACACATTTCAACGTTAATATGTATGTCAAATTTTAATATATATGTATGTACTGTTTTTATGTACAACGGTGTTGTTTATGATCTCCTTCCAAAAAACCGACGTTTCGATTATCCGAACTAGTCTCGGTTCGAATCGGTTCGGATAACCGAGGTTCTACTGTAAATCTAAATTACAACTTACTTATCTTCTAATAAATCATTTACGCTTTACTCACACCCGTCCTTATGCCCAATAAATTATAATTCATAAAAGTAAGTGGAAATATATTTATACTCGTATTATTATATTAATCCTCATACTTTCATCAAGCGATAAAGCATTATCCCCAAAAACAAGCCAATCATCTATCCGGCCGCTAATCATAAGTACCAGAAAGCGCACATATTCTACAAGCTATGAGCTGGACCCGTTGGTAGCGTTCCTGGCTTCGGTCCGCGGGGGCCCCTAGTGCAAATTTTTCTCCAAATTTTTCATGATTTCTCATATTTTAGTCATATTTCAGATTTTCGGAGAAATTTTTTTTCCAAAAACACATTTTTTTTGCTGAAAATTCATGATTTTATATTTTTTTCCGCGGAAATTTCTCTTTTTCCTATGACCTGAGGCTGCGGAGATATTCGGAGAAAAGTTAAAGATGAAAAGAAATGAGATTTTCGTAAAAAAAAAACTTATTATTATTATTTTTTTCCGGAAATTTCCCTTTTTCCTATTACCTGAGTGAACGGCTGCGGAGATATTCGGAGAAATTTTTAAATGAAAAAAAATGAGATTTTCGTAAAAAAAAAACATTTTACATTTTTTGATCCCTCATAATTCTGAGAAATAATGAATTTCCGAAATTTTTGCAAACAATATTTTCCTTAAGGGGTAACACCACTGTAACGGCCTGCCACGAAGCGTTTTAGACAAATAATACTTGGGGTAATTATTAAGCATATATTGAAGTATATTGCAAAAAAAATTTATGGGAAAATATTACAAAATGGCGACACTGCAACAAATTCTTCCGAGGCATGTTGAATTCAAGGTGCTCAAGGGACAAAATATATATTTTTTTTAATTAAATGTAGATGAGTGTAGCTAGTGCACCACGTAGGGGATTTTAGAAATATTGATTTTTGAGTAATTGCCGAGTATGTGACTAAAACCGTTCAATTTTTTTTTAGGACAGTTATTTGTTAATAAATATTGTTTAAATTAACTAATTGAAAATCTCTTTCGTGGTTCAGTAGCTACACTCATGTAGACTTAATAAAACAAAATTCTTATTTTTTAGATTAAAATTGGCACAGTTATACTGCGTGCCGCAGAGGTTCGACATGCTTCGGAAGAATTGCTGCAGTATCGCCATTTTGTAATATTTTCGGATCAAAATTTATAGCAATATACTTAAATATATGCTGAATAAATACCGCAACCATTATTTGTTTATCACATTTTCTTTCGCCAAAAAAAAATATCAAAAAATACGCTTCCTGTAAGGCCGTTACAGTGGTGTTACCCCTTAAAGTCTTCATTTCATTTCCGAGATTTTACCGTGATCATAAGGGGGCATGCATTAATTACGTGAGGTGATTTTGGCGATTTTTCGACCCAATCCCCCTCTCTCCCTGGTGAGATGTCGTTAGATTTTGCTCGACCCCCTCCCCCCTCCCCTAATCTCACGTGAGATTTTTCAAAATGCATACGTTCACGGAAAATAAATTGTAGTAGAAGTAACTGCGGTTGTAGTGCCATTTACTCCACCATGTAAAGTAGTAGGGAGACTCTCCCTACGTGATAAAAATTATGTGATTACTAAAATTACTAAAATTACTAAAATTACGTGATATTTTCCAAAGGCCCCCGCTCCCCCACGTGAGATTGGGTGAGATTTCGCTCGACCCCCTCCCCCTAAACGTCTTACGTAATTAATGGACGCCACCTAATTAAAATGATGAAATATTCGGAAAAATTCGAAAAAGTTCGGAGAAACTCGGATGTTTGCGTAAAAATATTTGTTCCAATTCATAGAAAAATTCGGAAAAATTTTCCGGAAAAAATCGGAGTTTAAAAAAAAAAAACTGCACTAGGAGCGCGGGATCGTTCCCTGCGCTCAGTGCTTTTTTTTTAAATTATTATCACTATTAATTCTTATTTGATTAGTTATTTTTATTAGTTATCATTATTATTTTAATTGGTTATCGTTTCGTGTCGAAAAATGTATGGCGCACTCTGACCGCTTATTTTATTAGTTTGTACGTTAATTTAAATATAATAATAAATCTAAACTACAACTTATTTATCTTCTAAAAAATTGTTTGCGCTTCACTCACACCCGTCCCTATGCCAAATAAATTGTAATTCATAAAAGTGAGCAGAAATATATTTATATTCGTATTATTGTATGCATTCTCATATACTTTCATCAAGCGATAAAGCATTATCATAGTGTATCCGGCCGCGAATCGTAAGTACCAGAAAGTGCACATATTCCACAAGCGATGAGAGGGTCCCATTGGTAGCGTTCCTGGCTTCGGTCCGCAGAGGCGCGGCATCGTTCAGCGCGCTCAGTGTTTTTTTTTTTAAATTATTATTACTATTAATTCTTATTTGATTAGTTATTTTTATGAGTTATCATTATTATTTTTTAATTTTTTAAAAATTGTATCTGCTACGGCGAACGCTTCGCTAATTGTAGCTTTCGTGTACAGGGATTTCCCCTTTTTACATTTCCCACCATTTTCTCCAATCCACATCCCTTATCGATCCCTAATATATTTCCGCTCATATACTTTCATCAAGCGATAAAGCATTATGACAATACTTTTGTCGCTTGATGAACGTATCTTCGATGAAGTGATCTTCGGATGAACGGCGCAAAGAAACGAATCGCTCGATGTGAAACTTTACTACGACTTAAAAAGGCGATACCGTGTGTCCTATTTTAATATTACACCTATTTATCTCGAGAAATACTGCTCCGATCAAGTATTGAGTATAATAATAGTTTTACGGTTCAAAGGGAGGGGCTAAAATTGTCAGGCCAAAACTAACAACTTTTATACCATTTTTTGATAAAGTTCATAATTTATAGATTACGACACCATTTTTGACTTTTTCAGGGCTATCCAGGATGTTTCACGAGGTGGTAGAGTCTTTAACATCCCAAGTGTAAGTGTGCGGTTGTGGTTTGTTCGGGTTTGAAACAAAGTCATAGCTCACACACACGCTCACTTACGCTTGGGTTTGTTTGATAACAGACGTGGCGAGCCGCAGAGACCTAATCCTTGTTTGGGTTATCGAACAAACCCAAACAAACTCACACACACGCACACTTACACTTGGGATGTTAAAGACTTTACCTCCTCGTGGTACATCCTGGATAGCGCTAACATAGTTAACAATTGTGTTCTAACCTAAAAATTGAAAACTTCATAAAGAATAAATTTCCTTCAAAAGTCGTTAGCTTTGGCCTGACAAATGTTTTGATTAAAAACCGTCATGATTCCACTTTTTCAAACATATCGGTCGTCTTAAGGTAGTTCTGTAGTTTTGGTCCAATCTTAGGAATTGGCTGAAATCTAAGTATGGTGTACACATGACCTTCATGGACTGATGCCCAAAAACTCAATTCGATTCACCGTTTAGGTCATAAGATAATTTCAATTGTATATGGGTATTTTCGTACGCCATCCCCATATCTAACACGTAAACCGATAGGAGTTTGCTCGCATTTTTCGATATACGTTCTAAACGGATCTTAGGATTTCAAAATAAAAACAAACGTGTACGCAGTACTTTTTTTGGATTGACTTAAAAAAAATGACAAACTTTGATGGTTTAGTTTAGGAGATATCGAGTTGTGAAAAGTGGTAATTTTATTCCACATCGAACTCGGGCCCAACCATCCGTAACGGAATGACAACAGTGTACGCTGCAGCCCGCTGATCGGCGCGCGGTCTGGGAACTCGAAGCGTGTTTTTTTTCCGAGTTCTAGTAAGGGGGCGTACACAAATTACGTAACGCAAAATTTCCCAATTTTCACCAAAAATTCTCTCCATTGTCCCATCGATATCTTTATGAAGGTTATCTGTAAATTGAATGTCAACAATTTATCGATATCTATACAAATGTAGCTATCGTTATGCGTAGCGGTTTTTTATTTTGGTTTTTTAAAAATAAAATGCCGACAGTTTAAACATTTTTTTCTATTTTCAAGGCCCTTTTTCTGTATTCAAGCAGTCTTTAAAAATAGTAATTAACAAATGTTAAAAACGCGGATACGTACAACCTTAGTCACTGCGATTACAAAAATGTTTTTTTTTTTTTATATTGAAAATCGCTTGATAAGTTTTTAAGTATTCGCTCGGACAAGGTCGAAAAAACCAGTTTCGAGAGAAACGCGTTCAAAATTTTCGTTCCGTGTTTCTTGATATAAAGTTACGATTTTTTCTAGAATATTGATACTTACATTGAAGTAACCAGTCGCGGGTGATATGACGGTTCTTCATCTTCACGATAGTTCACAAAATAATAAGAGCCTGTACTTTATCTATTGTAAATCATGCCACACCTGTCGGGACTGAGGGCACTAACCGGTCGCGCTACCTGTTCTTACTAAAGTGACTATAACACCGTCAATTTTCGGACTTGTGAATCAAAATGTTGCCAACATATTTTTCAATACATGTACTTTCAAGAATGATAAAAAAAAATGTCCATCATATTTTGCTTGGGGGATGTGGGAAAGCTACTGTGCAAGTTCTTGCACAGTGATTTTCCCCCTTAACTGGCATTGCGTATAGAAAGCTGTGAGTGAGCACGCGAGGTTTTAATTAAAAAATCGAACATGCAGAAATTTTGCTATTTCTGACGGTTTTAAAATCGTGACGTAACGCAAACCTTGACCCTCCTACGTACGTAGACGGTAACGCCTGGCCGACCCCCCCCCCCCTTATGCATTACGGGATGGATGGATGGATGGATGGATGGATGGATGGATGGATGGATGGATGGATGGATGGATGGATGGATGGATGGATGGATGGATGGATGGATGGATGGATGGATGGATGGATGGATGGATGGATGGATGGATGGATGGATGGATGGATGGATGGATGGATGGATGGATGGATGGATGGATGGATGGATGGATGGATGGATGGATGGATGGATGGATGGATGGATGGATGGATGGATGGATGGATGGATGGATGGATGGATGGATGGATGGATGGATGGATGGATGGATGGATGGATGGATGGATGGATGGATGGATGGATGGATGGATGGATGGATGGATGGATGGATGGATGGATGGATGGATGGATGGATGGATGGATGGATGGATGGATGGATGGATGGATGGATGGATGGATGGATGGATGGATGGATGGATGGATGGATGGATGGATGGATGGATGGATGGATGGATGGATGGATGGATGGATGGATGGATGGATGGATGGATGGATGGATGGATGGATGGATGGATGGATGGATGGATGGATGGATGGATGGATGGATGGATGGATGGATGGATGGATGGATGGATGGATGGATGGATGGATGGATGGATGGATGGATGGATGGATGGATGGATGGATGGATGGATGGATGGATGGATGGATGGATGGATGGATGGATGGATGGATGGATGGATGGATGGATGGATGGATGGATGGATGGATGGATGGATGGATGGATGGATGGATGGATGGATGGATGGATGGATGGATGGATGGATGGATGGATGGATGGATGGATGGATGGATGGATGGATGGATGGATGGATGGATGGATGGATGGATGGATGGATGGATGGATGGATGGATGGATGGATGGATGGATGGATGGATGGATGGATGGATGGATGGATGGATGGATGGATGGATGGATGGATGGATGGATGGATGGATGGATGGATGGATGGATGGATGGATGGATGGATGGATGGATGGATGGATGGATGGATGGATGGATGGATGGATGGATGGATGGATGGATGGATGGATGGATGGATGGATGGATGGATGGATGGATGGATGGATGGATGGATGGATGGATGGATGGATGGATGGATGGATGGATGCGGAATCGTTTGTAGGTAACAAACACATCCATGAAAATGTTCATTTAATATAATCAAATATTGGTTTGGAAATAACCAAAAACCAGATACACGTTTTTCTTGGACATCCTTGATATTTCGAGGAAAATAAGAGTTGCACCTCATTCTCTGACGAAAGAAGTACAAATTAAATTTTCCTTTCAATATAAATCCTCTCCGAACAAAACGTGCAGCCGGAGTTTTACCGACCGGGCAACTGATTGATCACCTTAAATGCAAAATAGACAAATGAAGTTTGACCAATTTCTCAGCATTGTTCGGTCGAAAAAATCCATTCGCATATATAACTTCGACTTTTTTCCATTATAATCTTTTGGAATTCGTTTGAACGTTATTATTTGATTAAGGGTCACTTCAGACATTAAAAAATACTATTTCCATTAATTTTTCATAGGTTTATGTTATAGTTATTGATATAAAGGTTGTTACACTTTCGAAATAAATTTAAAAAAATTTGTTATGTATTTATGTAACTCAAACAAACTTTAACCGCGTTTTTCTCAAAACGATGTTTTCCGACGGCTTGTTCATAAAATCTTCGAAACTACTGAACCGCTCCTTATGAAATTTTAACCACATATTCTTTACAACTAAAGCAACATAGCGCATATGAAGGATTTTTAAAATTTTGATATTTACTTTTTTTCCAAAAACGGTGAGAAAAACCCGTTTTTTTTCGAGAAATGTCCACCATTTTGTTATTTTTGCATATCTTAAAAATCTTTTGATATGCGCTGTAGCCATTAACATACTGAATCTAAAACCGTTTGATTCTTTTGTTTCGGATGATCCATCTTCGAGAATTCATCAACAGCACAGAGCTACTTTTTCTAGGATTTTTTTTTAATTACCATTTTCATCTTAAGTACCAGTAGTGACTTAAGTAAATATATATTTTTTAAATGTATTTCGACAGTGTATTTACTAAGTGTAACGACTTCTATATCAATATCTGTAATATAAACCTATCAAAAAAATCGTGAAGATAGCCCTTTTTGAAGCGTCTAAAGTGAGAAGAACCCTTAAATATATTTTTGCCATAAGCGTAACGAAAAAAATGACCAATTAAAAGCACCGCTAAGTTAGCTCCAAAATTTTTATTTTCGATCACATCGAAAATTAATTGTAATGTAATTTAAAGTTTGACGACAAAAAAATCAAAGAAAGTATCAAATCATTTCTGGTTTTTCTTTTTCCTTTCATTTTTCTCGAGCATGCTGGTAAAAGTCGATTTTTTGTCTTCCTCTTTACGTTTATGTGCCACATTGCAGCAAAAGTCGGGAATTTCAGCTATCCGCAGATGACATTCTCCCTCTCTCTCTCTCTCTCTCTCTCTCTCTCTCTCTCAAACGAATTCCAAAAGATTATAATGGAAAAAAGTTGAAGTTATGTACGCAAATGAATTTTTTTGACCGAAAAATGCTGAGAAATTGGTCAAACTTCATTTTTCTAATTTGTATTTAAGGTGATCAATCAGTAGCCCGGTCAGTTAAACTCCGGCTGCACGTTTTGTTCGGAGAGGCTTTATATTCAAAGGAAAATTTAAGTTGTACTCCTTTCGTCAGAGAATGAGGTGCAACTCTTATTTTCCTCGAAATATCAAGGATGTCCAAGAAAAACGTGTATCTGGTTTTTGATTATTTCCAAACCAATATTTGATTATATTAAATGAACATTTTCATCGATGTGTTTGTTACCTACAACTGATTCCGCATCCATCCATCCATCCATCCATCCGTCCATCCGTCCGTCCGTCCGTCCGTCCGTCCGTCCGTCCGTCCGTCCATCCATCCATCCATCCATTCATCCATCCATCCATCCATCTATCCATCCGTCCATCCATCCAGCTACTCGCTACATTCGTATTCGTGTTATATGTATTACTAGACTTAAGCTGTAGCAAAGTTTAACAGCGAGCGATTCGATTTTTCACGCCGTTCGGCCGCAGCACGATTGTCCCACCGTTAATTACACAGATACAGCGATATGAAAGTTAGGTACATTTTTCGTGAAGTGAAGTTGAAAAAATATAGTTACCCACATTATCTTTTTATCTTCAAAAGACGACAAACGAGTTTCTATTAAAAGACTACAATTTTTGTACATTTGTACTTATAAGGATACTTATAGAAAAATTGTATATAAGCCCTCTATTATATATTAATTGTATATTTTTATATAAGTAAACTTATACTGATACTAATCACAGTTTACTGACTGACCCATCCTTATGTAGCTGTGTCAATTATATTTGTATTGCCTTAGACATGAAGATAATCAATTATCTTCATGTCTATCATTACCACGGGTGCTCATGTTACCTCCATAAAGTTTTCCCTCAGTATAAACGACCAATTTCTAAGCTCAATTGATTGGTCTTAGTAAATGTTTTCTTTCGTAAAACTATCTCATTCCAAGTACGTTGTCCAAAAATCCGAAAAAAAACTCGTAAACCTATCATGTTTCTCAACATCTGGGCCCTAGTGATATTGTTTTCTCTCTCAAGACGCGTGCTTCCGCCACAGTTGATACTTTCAGACTCATTCACCTCACCGCCACCTCTCCAAACTCCAACGGGAGCACTGTGCTCGCACACACTGTTTTAGGGCTGTACGCAAATTACGCAACGGGAGGTCAGCCAGGCGTTACGGTCTACGTACGTGGGGGGCGTCAAGGTTTGGGTTACGTCACGAGTTTGAAACTGGCAGGAATAGCAAAATTTCTGCATGTTCAAGTTTTTAATTTAAACCTCGCGTACAATTTTACCGTGGACAGCTCACAGCTTTCTATACGCAATGTCAGTTAAGGAGGAAAGTTACCGTGCAAGAACTTGCACAGTAGCTTTCCCACACTCCCCAAGAAAAATTTGGAGCAATTTCTTTTTCTTCATAATTCTTGAAAGTATATGTATTGAAAGATATGTTGGTAACATTTTGATTCGCAAGTCCGAAGATTGACGGCGTTACTGTCACTTTAGTGAAAACAGGTAGCGCAAACGATTAGTGCCCTCAGTCCCCACAGGTGCGGCATCATTTGCAATTGATAAAGTTCAGGCTATCATTATTTGGTGAACTATCATGAAAATGAAGAACCGTCACATCGCCCGCGACTAGATACTTCAATGTAAGTATCAATATTCTAGAAAAAAATTGCGAAACTTTGCGTTTCGTAATTTGTGTTCGCCCCCTATGTACCAATACCGTACTAGTACATTTGCGGTATAGAGTACCGTACGACGTACCAGCAATGTATCAGTACCGTACGCACGTAGGAGGTGACAACAGTACCGGTACGGCGCATTCCACATGTTCGGTACATTTGCGGTATGTGGTTAGCTGGGAGGTAGTTGCGTCAAAATACACGTGTCGCTCAGTCAACGGAGCACGGCTTTTTTTCTTCCTTTTTCGACAGTACCGATTGTAAACAAGAGAGGGCTTTGGGATAGTGTTCCATCTAGTGATGATGGCTGGCGATTATGTACGTATACGTCACAGCGAAGTATCTAGTGGTAGGAACCGCGCGCCGTTGTGTCAGTCGGTCCGATAGAGTACTGTAAGAAACACAAACGACGCTCGGCGTCTCAATTTCTTAGCACCCCCCAGATAACTACGTACCACAGATGTACTGCTCACGTGGAGTGCGCCGTTTCGGTACTATGGCCACCACGTACGTGCGTACGATACGGATGCGTTAGCAGTACGCCGTACGGTACGCTGTACCGCAAATGTACCGCCACGGTATTGATGCGGCGTATTTCCGCCGTATTAGCACTGTACGCCTACGGTACCTCCACAGTACCAGTGCAGTACGTCTATTGTACCCATATAGTGAGATTTATTAGCATATATTGTACTTCTGCGGTACCTCCACGGTATCAGTGCAGTACGTCTACTGTATCCATGTAGTGAGATTCATTAGCATATATTGTACTTGTAGTGTACCTCTACTGTACAGGTATTGTACGGACAGCGTACGTTCAATGACCAGTTATATTGTGCGTACCGTACCATTACAGCACTGTTAGGCGCTCTCCTAATAGAACGCGATTACGCGACCATCGCAAGCTCGCGCGAATTTTGCTCGTACGAATCCGCCATCAAACATACAGATGTCGATTACATCGCGCGAATGTCAGTAAGAACGCCTATTCGACACGTGTATGTTTGATCGCGGGTTCGTACGAACGCAATCCGCACGAACTTGCGATGGTCGCGTAATCGCGTTCTATTAGGACAACGCCTTACAGTACCATGTAAATGCGGACAGAGGTTTTTTTCGATCCTTAATGGTGAATAAAAATGGAAACAACGTTTATTTAGCTTAACAATCAACAGAACAATTTTTTTTTTTAAAGCCTTTTAAGAAATACACAAATTTATGTGATGATGAAGTGTATGGCTCATTGCTGCATTTTAATATTCCAGCAAAGTAATTTATAAGTTTTCAAAATGAAACGCGACAATTTTCCAGACGGATCGATGATTCCGACCATGAAGCTTGCGATCCGTTGTGATCCTCAAAATGTGCGGTGGCTGCGGCCCTGAAGGCTGTATCCGGCGAGTCATCTTGATATATGTAAAAAAAAATTGAAAATGCCGTTGTGAAAAACATATTAATACGTTTTTTTAATGGAAATGTACAAAAATGTATCATTTTTTTTCGGTGCACATATTCAACTTTGGGGATGAATGATTGAAAAACAACCCCGCAGTTGAAAAATATCTTTATATACCACAACCATGTTTTTCTCGCTTTTTCGTGCGTGTAAACAGGACCTGAAAAGGTCTTTTAGGGCCTGGGGTCTTTACTGTTACCCTTAATTTTTGTAATGAGTGTATATTTGGGAGGTCACGTGGGTTTTAAAATTGTCTAGAATATTCGCCCAACATTTTCAGTCAATCGGAGGAAAGTCTAGGAGAGAGAGCTTTTGGAAATTCCCTCCGTTGGGAAAGACCGGCCGGGAGCGACGCGCGTATATCGCATTTTTCTCAAAACACTATTTTGAAGTCGGTGGACACGATTTCTCAAAACTAATGCAGCGACTTTATTGAAATTTCACCCATTTCTTCAAAATAGTATTGACTAGTGATTGAACGAAGGTTTTTATTCGATTACAACTAATTATGCAAGGTTATACGTAGTGTAAATTGTACCAAAAATTGAACTATTTTGCATACAACTCTGCCAAAAAGTCAAATTTTAATTTTTTATAAATCCTCTGTTCAATCACGAGCTATACTCATCTACTACAAGGTGCGCAACTAAGCTCCCGGGTTTCACACTAGGATGGCGCTAGCAACACATGTAGTCGGCACACAGGTCTGGAATTGGGTGTCTTTATAGCTTGGACATCTGTTAAGAATATCCAGTCGTAATATAAACAAATATCGCAACGCAACGACCTTTTTTCTAACCTCGAAAATGTCAAAATTTGTGCCAAGTAAACAGCATTTGCGGGAAGCATTGCTTTCCTGCTTTAACCTAAAAAAACAGTAGCTGAAGCACGTCGGTTACTTGAGGAGGCCGCAAACATTTGCGCACGTCGATCTGCAAGCGTTATTGGATGAAGATGACACTCAAACAGAAGATCAACTTGCCGAGGCATTAAGGGGCCAGTCCACTTTGGAGCCACGAAAAAAGGCTATTTTTGTGTTTTTTTTAAGGATCTTATAAAAGAATGAATATTAAAGTTGTTGGGCTTGATAAATAAAGTCTTAAAATACATTTTTTAAAAAATGTATCCTTTTTTATTCATTTTTAAGTACAAAAACTATAGTTTAACATAACGCCTCAAAAATAGGTGGGCTAGGTAGCTCCAACACAACTCGGTAACGGCTTGTCTGAAACAAAAAATCAAATTCCATTAGATTCAGTATGACACCAGCTACAAAATGACCCTCGGATATAAAGTTTTATCAAAAAATTAAAAAAACGGCAGATGAAAAACAAAAAAAGTTTTTTAAAACGCGGTTTTTCGCAGTTTTTTGCAAAAAAGAAGAGTAAAAATAAAAATGTTAGAACCGTCGAGGGTCATCTTTTTGCGAATCATGTTTACAATATGTAGTTCAAATTTCAAGGGAACCGGTTTATTAGTTTTAGAGATACGATAGAGCTAGATCTTGAAAACGTTGTTTCGAGAAAAACGCGTTTGAAGTTTATACTATGAAAAACTTCTTACCTAAACTCAATCGGCAATTCCTGCACCGTACAAAATCCGTTCCGATTGCTCATCATCGTCGATTTCTTCAAGTCTTGATCGCTTTCGATTTTTTGAAATTTTCAAAGAGCACTGGCCCCATAAATGTGACTCGGCAATGTATTTCGAAACGTTTGCACGCCATGGGAAAATTGATAAGGAAGGAAAGTGGGTGCCGCATGAGTTGACAGAGACAAATGGAAAATTGAAGAGCCACTTCCGAAATTTTGCTTTTGCGGCAGAACAAAAGGAGTTTTCTGCATCGAATTGTTACTGGCGATGAAAAATGGATATATCCAGAGAATCCCAAACGCAGAAAATCGTGGCTTTCATTTGGTGAAGCGTCAACATCGACGGCACGGCCAAATCGCTTCGGAAAAAAGACAATGCTCTGCGTTTGGTGGGACCAGAAAGGAATCGTGTACTATGAGCTGCTGAAACCGGGCGAAACTGTCAATGGGCATCGCTACCGACAACAACTAATCAATTTGATCCGCGCATTGATCGAAAAACGGCCAGAATGGGACACGAGACACGAACGTGTGATATTGGAGCACGACAACGCTCCGTGCCATCGCAGTTCCATCGTCCAGGACACCATAAAAACACTGAAATGGGATCTGCTACGGCACCCGCCATGTTCGCCAGACCTAGCCCCTTCAGACTATCACTTGTTCCGGTCGATGGCGTATTGCTTGGGTGGGTTACACTTGGCCAATTACGATGCAGTACAAAATTAGTTGGACAAAAATTTTCAGTTCAAAGAAAGGTTTCAGTCCAAAGACGCGTCTTTTTATTGTCGCGGTATTTATGTATTGCCTGAGAGATGGCAAAAATGTGTGAATAGCGAGGGACAATACTTCAAATGAACCAATTTTTTTTTCTTGAAATTTTCGATTTTTTATTGGTAAAAAAACCCGGAAACTTAGTTGCGCACCTAATAACAGTGAAATTGGTTTTTTAATTTCAGATAAAGCAATCATGAGTTATCCTGACCACCACGAGAACACTTTTTTGCGGGGTATCCGGAAACCAGGTCACACCAGCTGAATTTCCCAAAGTGTTGGATGAATTTATTTAAAAATATTGTTGAAATGTTGCTCTTCATGTGCTTAAGAGTTCCAATTAAATAATTGATATATTATATTTCGAAAAAAAATCAGGAAATACGCTTTTTTGGCTTCGAAACCCACGTAGCCCGTTAACAATACAAAAGCTCGGAAAACATGGTTTTGTTATATAAATAATCGTGTGCACTGTGGAGACAGGGGCTTTTACTGAACTGACTGAAATGAACATCGTGCTCGGCGTAAAAGCCCCACTTTGTCTTCTTGGTACCCAATGTACCATTAGAAAATGGGGCCATGTAATATGAAACAATGAATGCTATTGGAAAATTAGCCGGCTGAGTATGGGATGAGGTTTTTCATCAATGATATTCTTACCTGCCACACGGAGTGTTCGGTGCCCACATATGACCGTTGTTCCATATTTCGGCGTCACTCACGAACAGCGCATCTCCGGAGTGGACAATCCGAAGACAGAACTAACTGAAACTTAAGGTGCTCTGGAATTTAGAAAGGGGGGACGGGCCCCGTCCGCGCCCTTCCCACTGAAGCGCAACCAAAACTCTGCCCGTCCTACGCAGCTACCTGAAAATAAATAAATCAATTAGTAATAAGACCGGCCCCGCCCCGCCAACCTCTGTGAAGCACATCCAACTTAAGGCGGGAAAAAATTAGGCAATTTTGAGGGATATTTTAAACTAAGAAATAATTATTCTACAATTATTAAACTTTAGGTTTACTGTAATAGTATATTTAAGTATACAAAACAATTATTTTTAATTCATTTATCATCGAAGTAGCGGAGCTGTAGCAGGGTGTTGCAGCAATGTTTCCGCGGGAGTTGCGCATCGGCGTGCAATCTAACTGCCCGTAGACTTTGATACGCAAAAAAAGTCAAGCATTTGTTCAGTTAGAACATGTTTAGTTTCTATTTGACGGCAATTCAAATGAAGAAAATGCAAATTAAGGGAATGGCACGCAAGTACAAAAAAAACCACATTTCACGCAACATTTCTGCAAAAATTTGGATTAACAAAGTAGTTTTTTTTCTATTTTTTCAAAAACAATTCTCGTCAAGTGGAAGGTGGCAATATTTTCAATGTTTCTACCAAGTTTCAACTCAATCAGCTTAATAGTTTTCGAACAATACTGCACGCCAATTTCGATAATGCTGCTTTGAGAAAAACGCGTTTGAAGTTGACGCCCACTCCGAATCCGAGCGGGGTGAGGCACAGCTTTGACGGCTGTAAAGTTTGAAGTTTTTCAAATTCCGCTTTGAAACTTCGGGAAAATAATCCATATATATAGTTCTATTGTATAAAAGTAGAAAAGAAATCGATTTTTTTTATCGTTGTAAATGTATATCCCGCCTTAAGTGTAACTGCTTCTCCGAAACGAAATTTAACCCTACTAAGTAAATAAAATAAATGTTCCAACGTAACAAATGTTTGTATGACGTTGAAGTTTGCATCGTTGGAATGCAACAACTAATTTTTGCAAATTGCGGTCGTACATTCCTTATGAAAATACGTAGAAACATTTGAGTGATGTTCACAGCCTGAATCGACCGAAAAAATAAAGTTTTTAGAAATATTTAATTTCGTTGCTTTCCAACGATGCAAACTTCAACTTCATAATGTTTGTACACCTTTCTTCTTCTTTTTCTTACCATATTCTTACAATGTGTTTTATGAATCCAATCGAAAATCACAAGCTTATCCGGATCGTCGAACATTCCGAACGCATAGTCTGTCACCGATCCATCGCAAATCGTATCGTATCGTATCCCGTAATCGTCATCTGGTATAGCCGTGACAGCTTCGACGTCGTTTTCATCTGCTGTGCATGAGAACATCTTGGGGTCCTACGTACCGTCGTCTTCACCGTCGATGTGAGCTGGTTCCGAGCTTGAACAGTCGTCCTGGTTGTCATCCCGGTTTGGCCACAGCTGACTATCCATTTCAAGGCAATCCGTCTGTGCCTCGTCGATCAGCCTTCCTGCGGGATGCAAATCGACGCGCAGCCGTTGACGTGACCGGAATCCCTCTGCTCTTTCTTCTTCCTGAATACGTTCGGTCTGCCGCTGCTTAATGGTAACCCGCCACCTCCGCGTTTTCAAGCTCTTCAGAGCTTTTTCCAACGCGTTGTCGAACTCGAGATTGTTTGGAATCGGAAAATACTTGTTCAGGACCATAGCGTCTGGGAACAAAACAGAAACATAAATTAGCTACTGGTTAACGTGTGTACAGTATGTACAGTGACTCGGGCATTGTTGCACGATTATCCGTTGACGAGTTATAGCATTGGAAAGTAGCAAGCAAAGTTTTATCCATGTCATAAGCTATTGGTATTCTCTTATTTATCCTTCTACCAAAAAAAATCGCGAATTATCACTCAATTTCGGACGTTTACAGTGGTGCGAGCGAGCGCTTTGGATTTCTATCGATTTTGTTCAAATTTTAACCAGACATTGTTCATATCATTATACATGTTTGGGTGAAGTTTCACAATAGTTGACTATTTAGATTGGGCGATAATGGGTTTTTAAATAGCAACTTTTAACACTGCAGGGTCTGCATTGACTGAAAGTCAGGTCACATAATTTGTCGTGCAATTCTATTGTGTTTATTAATTTTGAAAAAAAAATTATGTTTAGATAGAAAACTAGTTAGGGAAGAGGTGAAAAAAGTTTCGATTGTCTTTACTATTCAGTTTTGCTAAAAATGTTCAGCAACGACAGAATAACTCTCGGTAAAAAATATTTGTCCCCTATAATTAGAAGACATGATGCAACACCGCGGAACAGTTCAATATTGTTCAATATCTCGAGAAAAAGAACAATTATCGTGTGCCTAAAGTCAAAAACTTTTATCGTAAAAAAAAATATTTGCGTTATAAACATTAATAATTTGACATTGTTTATGTTATTGTCATGTGTCTTCTTATAGGGGACAAATATTTTTCACGGACAATTACTCTGTCTAAATTTCAATGCAGACTCTACAGTGTTAAAAGTTGCAATTTTAAAATCCATTCTCTCCGAATCTAAATAGTCGACTGTTCTGAACTTTCACTGAAACATGCATAACGATACAAACAATGTCTGGTTAAAATTTGAACATAATTTATAGAAATCAAGAGCACACCCTCGTTCTACCTTAACGTGTTTCAACCGTTGACCATTCAATTCTGTTGGGCTGGAGGTTTGGACCAGTCAACGCTGAGTATGAGATGATGTTAGCCGCAACCATTGAGACGCAAGAAGGCCCTAGCGTTCTCGGCCTTCGTTTCGAAATATACGTACGTCAACGAAAGGCCTTGCACAGATTGGTGATGCCTCACCAGATTGGGATAACCTCACGACACTGGAACTGTATACTGTAGCCTTGACGATTGACGCCATCTCTCATACTCGGCAGTACGTACTTGCTGACCTGGATAAATCCAATGGTCTATCTAGATGGTAAAACCGACGCTACATTGGTTCTGGTTCCTACATGATATCCCAGGTATCGTACCTACCACGTATGTGCGTACGGTATCGGTACCAGTATTAGTATGGTGAGGATACAGTACCGGTATGTTTTACTACTGTACAGTGTACCGGTACCATACTAGCAACACGTACATTTGCGTGTAGTGGATGAGTACAGTATCGTACAGGCACACCGCGGGGTACAATCTCTTTACCCTATACCAATAGTACGCTCGGTCATCAGGGTGAAAGTATCTTGAGCCTTTGCCGCGGTTGTTACGGCGTTTTTTTTTCAACAGTAAACATTATGAATAAGCGTGTATCATAAATGTTTTCGTATCCTCAATGAGCGTCGTGGCTGAGTTGGCAGCGTGACGGATTGACGATGCTTGCGGTCCGGGTTCGATCCCTGGTTAATCGACTTTTCTTAATCTATTTTGTTTTCTTCATTTTATATTCAAAAAATTTCGAACTTACTCTCGCTTTAGCTATTCTCGCCTGTCCAGGCATTATTTATGATATTTAATTCATATATGTTTAATTTAAAAAAAGACATTGGCTACCGGGGATCGAACCCGCGTCGTCTGCACCCAGAGCCCGCACGCTGATATATCAACCGCGAGGCTCTTGTGACTGCAAACCTGCCTTACGTATACACACTTATCCAACCTTAAAAAAAATTCGCTGCATACCAATTGCATATTGTTTTTATGACCCCAAAGTATTATTGAAGACAAATGAAAACGATTTTTCCAAATTGCTGGAGTGGTGTTATCCCTTAAAGAAAAGAAATGGATTTTTTTATCGTTGTAAATGTATATCTCCTCTTAAAGACTTTAAGGCGTCTGGCCACCTTGGCCGATCGAAAAATGGGTATATTAAAGAAAAAATAATAAACTCGAAAGTATGGGCCGGAATATTTT
Organism: Ophion ellenae; assembly: GCA_963210295.1. Classification (NCBI taxonomy): domain Eukaryota; kingdom Metazoa; phylum Arthropoda; class Insecta; order Hymenoptera; family Ichneumonidae; genus Ophion; species Ophion ellenae. Next base: position 361,850 of record OY723392.1, read on the forward strand.
TAGTTTTTTACACCACGTCAGAAAGGGCTTTGAGAATAACGTTAATAAATTTCCGTTCAAAATATTTAAAAAAAGGCGCCGTTATGCACATTGCCGCGGAGGCCCTCCGCACGATACGCGCGGTCGTTGTCTTAACTGTTACCCGGTCATGTCACATCAAAAAAAAAATAGGATAACCGTGGGTAGTGTCGCTACAATGTAGCGTAGCGGTTTTTTTTTCGACCATTGAAAAAATTATGGTGAGCCGAAGAAAAAAAATTTTATTTTTCACCGAAATTATGGCTCATCATAATTTTTTTAATGGTAAAAAAACCGCTACGCTACACTGTAGAGAAAAAAATTATGGTGAGCCGAAGAAAAAAATGTGTACTTTTCACCGAAATTATGGCTCACCATTATTTGTTTAATGGTCGAAAAAAACTGCTACGCTACATTGTAGCGAAACTACTCACAAATGAGCTGATTTTTTTTTCAGATGTGACATGACCGCGTAACAGCTGGGACAACGACCGCGCGTATCGTGCGGAGGGCCTCCGCGGCAATGTGCATAACGACGCCATTTTTTTATATTTTGAACGGAAATTTATTAACGTTATTCTTAAAGCCCTTTCTGACGTAATGTAAAAAAATAAAAATATTCGGGCCCATACTTTCGAGTTCATAATTATTTTTTTTAATATGCCCATTTTTCGGTCGGCCAAGGTGGCCAGACGCCTTTAACGAATCTCGTACGTGTTAGCGAAAACCGGCAGAAAATTTTGAAGCAACTCGTCCACTTCTTTGATGTTCGCTATTTCGGTGTTCGCTATTTTGGACCATCGCTCGTTTGCCTGTCTCAGATCTGCACTTTCGAGGTTTGTATCCTCGATATATATGTCTTTTTGCTATAGATGGTATTACCAATATTAGATACTCATGTCTTTGCATTTCGGAGATATGGATGTTCTAGATTGTTTGAATCTGTATTTGTATGACTCAAACTGCAGACAATCTGGATACAGGTTCTCGAATAAATAATCCTTTGGTGTAATAGTTATTCAATTTCGTCATCGGTCGAAGGATAAAATTTTGACTAATTTACAGTTCGTTACATTGAGTTTATAATTCTGTCATTTCGAAATCTTTGTCGTTCTATATTTGGCCTTTCAAAGTTTTGACCCCCATCCCAATGTGAAATGTGTTGTAAAAAATGCTGAAACACACTTATCCAATGTAAAATGTGTTTTGAAAAAAATGTCGATCGAGAAAGACTCAAAGTTCTCTTCGAGCCTTTCTCGATCGTTTCGGCACTTTTCTTCAACAATTTCTTTAATTGATTTTCTAAGGGGAAAAGTAAAAACTCATTTCCGTATTGGGGGAAAGATTTATTTTTTTGTCATATTTTCCAATACTGTTTGCACCAAAATTTGGAAGGCCCGCTCGTTTTGAGCAACTTCAACATGCGTCCGGCGGGGCGAACGACTGCGTGTTCGGTCGCGTCGACGATACCCGCGGCGTCCTTGCTGCGGTCGCTCCCCTCGTTCGTGCCCCTGTTCTTTCGATGGCCCGCCCTTTTCGCGCCCTTGGGCTCCCTCGGGTGGCTCTTGCCGCTGCGGCTGCTGCTGACGACCACTTTTCTTTTTGTTGCGGCGCCAAATATCTTCTTTGTAACTGTACAAAATAAATAATAAAATGTACAAATAAAATACATTACTTACACGAATTATGGGACATTTGAGAAAATTCCGAATTTTTGGCTGATTCTCAACAAGGGATGACTCGGAGAAAAATGGTCGTACAGAAAATTAAAAAAAGGAAATTATAGCTTCAAGTATCTAGTTTTCAGATCTGGACTGTGCATTTTTTTAGCGTGGGTGGTTTTCTTGTAATCATCCGAAAACCAACGAAATTTTTTTCTCCCAATTTTTGCTCGTCTTTAAAATGGTCTGTCGACTTCAAATAATTTTTTTTATCATACGACTATAAAAGTCTTTTAGACAATTTAATCAGCTTTAATTTGACCTTTTAACGAGCTCCGTACGATTATTTGGCGCGGAGTAATCGTCGATCAAAGCAAAAAAAGTCCATTTTAACCTTGACAATCAATTACTCGAGAACTAATGATCGTACAGAAAATAAAAGTAGGGTTTTGGAAACTACAAAACATTCTCTATGACATGCAATTAGGTGCTGTTGATAAAACATTTTTTTTCGGAGTGATGATGTTGACTGAAAAAAAAGTTGAAAATTTGCCAATTTAAGGATATTTGGAAAAATTGGTATAACTTTGGATATAATGCATGAACGAAGGATATCGTCGGTAATTTTCTAACGTCGAAGTGTCCCCAAAAAACCCTCAAAGTTTCAAAGCGCTGCGATTTTTTTTTCTTAGTGCCCCGAAGGTTCAAATTTATCGTTTCTGTCTAAAATCACCGTAACAAGCAATTTTTCGATTTTTATTTATTTTTTCATCTTCAAAATGTTTTTTTTAGCAATAATGCGTGATTTATTTATTTAAAGACATCAATTACAAAGAAAAATTGAAAAATAAAAAATTAATTTAAAAAAATTCAAATTTTCAGGGTAGTTTTGAAAAAAACTGTTTTTTGTGTTTGTTAAGAAAGTGTATTTCAACGATTGAAGCTGCAAAAAAATTAAAAGTTCGAGATTTGTGTGGAGAGAATCAGTCGACAGTAGGGGGTATATCAACAACAAAGGTGGTCAGACTGGTAAAAAAAAATCGACCAAATTTTTTTTCACAAGAAATAATCTTTAAAACGTGAAAAAAAAATTTTATAAAAGAATTTTTTAAACCATTTCGAAATTTTTTTATTAATTTTTTTTTCAAACGTAAAAATAAATAATTTCAAAATTTTTTTTCACGTGTTAACGATAATCTCTTCTGTCAACAAAAATTTGGTCGATTTTTTTTACCAGTCTAACCACCTTTGTTGATGATATACCCCCCTACTGTCGACTGATTCTCTTCGCACAAATCTTGAACTTTTTATTTTTTTGCAGCTTTAATCGTTGAAATACACTTTCTTAACAAACACAAAAAACAGTTTTTTTCAAAACTACCCTAAAAATTTGAATTTTTTTCATTTGAATTTTTTTTTTCGATTTTTTTTCTTGGTAATTGTTGTCTTTGAATTAATAAATTACGCATTATTGCTAAAAAAAACATTTTGAAGATGAAAAAATAAATAAACATCGAAAAATTGCTTGTTAGTTAGTTTATTAGTTAGTTAGTTAATTGTTTATTAGTTATTATTTTTAATGATGCTTTCTTACGTTTCGACCCTTTGGGTCGGGTCCTCGTCAGATATTATATTTTTCTCTATAAATTTTGATACACGAATTTTACAAATCGAGTTTGAAGGAATTAAATACACGAATGTTTTATGTTATAATTATGTTATAAAATTGTTGTGTCGTTTTGTATAACTGTTATGTTAATGCTGTTTTGGTTATAACTATATTGATTTGATATGCATAAGTTCTTGTATTGCGTTAATTCTTCTTATTCATCTGTGTTTGAAATGAGTGATGTGTGAGAGTGTGGTTTATTATACTATGGAGTTATAAAGAGATGAAATATGAGAAACGACGAAGCTTATTAGAGTCTTTATTTTGCGAATCGGGGGAGAAAGATCCCTTAGACAGTGACGTGTCAAGAGAATAAAATTGGTGCGTCATGTTAAGAGTATTTAAAATTAAATTATAGTGTCAATAATTTTAAAATTGTTATGTCAAGTAAAGTATGGTAAAATATTTTAATAGTTATATAATAGAGTTATAGATCGAGCTTAGTTTTTGTATGTCAGTTCTAAAATTTATGGCGTTGGATTGTGCCTTAATTTGGAACATTTCTAGAATTAGTATTTTTTGAGCCAATTTTCATTGTTTAAAATGTTTACATTGTCGAATTGAAAGTCATGTTTTTGTTCTATTGCATATTGTGCTAAGGCTGTGTGTATTGTGGTAGTATGTTTTAGGCCATTTTTATGTTCTTTTATTCTGGTTCCAAGGTATCTTTTGGTTTCGCCGATGTATGTAGCATTGCAATCCTTACAATCGATTTTGTAAACTATGTTGGATTTTTGGTTGTTATTTATTTTTGGATTGGATTTTTGGTTGTTATTTATTTTCTCTTTGGTGGAGCCAGTAATCGATGAAATGTTGTGTTTACTGTTTGTGACTAATGTTATGTTGTATTGTTGGAAGAGACGGATTGGTTGATGATGGATGTTTTTTGTGTAAGGAACATTTATTAGTCTGGAAGAATCAAAATTGTTGTTATTCTTTTTTTGATTGTTGATTGTGGAAAGCCGACGTTTTATTATTTTTTCTGTGAAAGCGATCGGATAGCAATTTTGTGTCATCGTGTTACTAATAAGTTTGAGGTTTTCTTTGTGAAATGAAGGATGAGATAATTTTATTGCTCTGTCAGCTAGCATGTAAATTATGGCTTGGGAAAGTGGGTGGTGTGAAAAGAAATTTATGAATCTGCCTGACCAGGTTGGTTTCCTATACCAATTTGTGATAATTGAATTTTGTTTATGGATTAAAAGTATATCAAGAAACGGGATTTTTTTATCTTCTTCATTTTCTGATGTAAATTGTAATTTTTAGTTATATGAGTTAAAAATCTTTTTGGTGGATTCAATTTTGTCTGTTGGTAGAGCACTAATAATATCATCAACATATCTTTTATATAGTGGTAACGAAAATTTCAATTTTTCCAGACAATTTGTTTCAAGATCAATCATGACGATGTTAGATAGTATTGGAGCCAGAGGTGAGCCCATTAGTAACCCTGAGATTTGTTGGTAAATTTTATTTTGAAATGTAAACAAAGTTGAGAACATGATGTATTCTATGGCTTTAATTATTTCGTTTAAATAAAATGTTTTTGAAAATAGATTTGAGTAGTGTAATGGGGCCGATTCTAACCCACGATTCCTACTACCGATATTTACCGACTTAGTTGAGAATCGAACCAAAAGGTTGATTCCCGAGTTATCGGCGGATGGTCGGGTAGGGTTTTGGTTAGAATCGGCCCCATGATCGACTGTCGATGTCTGTACTTACCGACCGATGGTAGGGTTGCACTGCTTACCGACCGATGGTGATGGTCACCTGCTTACCGACCGATGGTAGGGCTCACCTGCTTACCGACCGATGGTGGTAAGTCCCCCTTCGCCCCGAATGGAATTCGGAGGAGGGGCGGGGGCGGGGGGGTAAACACGGGACACACGTCCGACTCCTAGCGAGGCCGCGCAACGGCTGACAAAGAGTCGAAGTGCTTTTTAGTAAAAGGGAGTTCCCCTCCCCTCCCGCGGGAAGAGTGGGGCGGCGGGAGGAAGAGTGGAGGGTCCGATTTTGTCAGAAATTGTTTTAAACATTTGTGGGTGGTGAGTCATCGGGCGCTTGCCGCGGCTTGACAAAGCCCCCCCCCCCCCCTCCCACCTCTTCTTGCTGAGATGCGATAGTTTTGTTGGTCGACGTGTTGAAACCGGCGAGGTGTCGAATGATTATTTTCCGAGAATTTATCATCGGCCGGTGACATTTGATAGCGTCAAAATGGCGGCGGGATTTCGTCAGATTTCTACGAATTATATTTTTTAAACATTTTGTGGAGGGGGGGGGGGGGGGTCATCGGACGCGCGACATTTTTCCGCGCTCGGACCCTCGTGCCCTCAATGCGGGGTGGGGGGGGGGGGGGGAGTACATAATCGTGCGATTCAAGATCGGACGCACACATGAGAAAGAACTACGTGCACACGAGTGAAACAATGGAGTTCATCGATAAAATTGGTAAAATTGCCCATTTTCTGCCGACGAAGAAGCTCAGAGAGTTGTCACCCGGGTCGGATTATATCATCACCAACATACGGGCGGTCAACACTAAATTTGGCAAAAAACACGTCGTCGACATTCGCAACGAATTCAGCGTGTTTCTACCCGGAACGATCATCAAGGCGCTTGAGGCTGATTCGACAACATTCGAGAGCATGATGGCAGCAGCGCATAGAGGAGATCTATGCATGGTCTATCGCGGCGGAAAATGTCACAGCCTGAAATTCGCGAATTCAGCAACATTCCAGCTGATGTTGGCAGCAGCGTACAAAAGAAATGTCTGCATAGCCTACATCGGTGGAAAGTTTATCGCATACGTTACGGGTCATGAAAATCGAGAACAGCTAGCTCATATACTAAATATGAAAAATTATCTAGTTATTGAAACGTTGGACGCGGACTCTGAAGATATGGATGCATAATGAAGGATACTAGTATTTCAAGAAAAAAAAAATCATCTTGTGTTCAAGATTGAAAACCACGAGAAAGAGCGCTCACCGTCTCGTTGTTTGGAACTCGATCTTGTGTATACAAACACGACGTTCGAGCGCGTGCCGGCACACACACGCATTCACGCACACACACACACACACACACACACACACACACACACACACACACACACGCACGCACATACGCGCGTGCGAGGTTGTATAGAGATTTCCTTCTTAAATACATTTGCGAGCCCTTCTGCATCGATATTTCATTTCGATTCATTGAGCAGTCTGGACCATGGACGATTGCGATAAAATTATCGATAAGTTGAGCGGTGCGAGGAACAATTTCTCTCACGTGGATAAGTGGCAAAAGTTCTGTGAGGTGCACGTCAAACTTTTGGGGCAAACGTTGAAAAAACCGGGGCTCAACGTCGGTCAAAAACTGAAAATTCAATCGACAATAGCGAAATTGTCGTCGCTGAGGGAAAAAATCGTGCGTGGAGCAAGTGTAAGCAGCGCAGGTGTAAGCGGTGCTGGTGTGAGTGATGCCCGCGAAAAACTAAAGTGGGTCGATCTCGAGTCGGCATTCAAAAGTCGAATAAAGACGGGCTCGATTGTGAATTTCGAGCACAAGGATGTGCAAAGTTTCCTCGAAGATGCGATGCGCGTGGTGGTTTCAAAACTGAACAAAATCGTGCGCGAGGAGGGTAATGTGAAGGTGAATGTGACCTTGGCGTGCAAATTTCACCTCATGAAGGTGAATGAAATCATTGAGGAGGAAAAGACATTTCAAACGACAAACGCGGTCATTCTACCATCGAGCGATATTGCCGAGTGGTTCATCGAGTGCGTCCAAGCAAAACTCTCCGCCAAAATCGAGGACTTTCAGGAAAAAGAGTCGGGTTGGACGTTACACGAAATCTCTCATCTACTTGTGAACATTAACAAGTACGAACCACTGCGAGGAAGCTTATCCACTTACACGCGTCTCCCGAGGGATATACAGATGAAACGGGCCGTCGTCAATATTCAAAACAATGACCCCTATTGTTTTCTCTGGTCCGTCACAGCAGCACTCTCTCCACCACCGAGGAAGCATCCCAAACGTACGAGTTCTTATCCTCATTATAGTGAGATGCTCAATTACGAAGGTCTGGATTTCCCGATGAGTTTGTCAAAGATTGCAAAATTTGAGCAATCGAATGGCTTATCGATCCATGTGTATGGGATTGATGGTACGACAAAAGACGGCACGAGTAAAATTGTTCCGATATATCTGAGTAAGCAAATGTCGGATAAACCAACCATTCATCTACTCATGATCAACGCCGAAATGGAGGAGGAGGAGGAGGAGGAGGATGAGGAGGAGGAGGGCGCAAGTGTTCCCAAGGTGTATCATCATTACGCGTGGATTAAGAACATGTCGCGACTCTTGAGTGCGCAGGTGTCGAGGAAAGGACATCACATGTGGATTTGCGACCGGTGTTTGTGTTACTTCAGCACAGAAGAAATATTGCAACGTCATAAAGAAGACTGCAGTAACAATTGTCGTGTTACTTTTCCCGAAGGTACAAATACAAAATTGAAATTCAAAAATTACCAGCACAAGGAGATAGTTCCATTTGTAATTTACGCAGATTTGGAATGTTTGCTCGAACCGGTCACAGCACCGCAGGCTAACACTGTAAATTATCAGAAGCATACCCCTCATAGCATTGCTTACTATAAGCATTGCAGTTTCAATGACGCTCTCTCGGAGTACAAGGCGTTTCGTGGAAATAACTGTATCGAATGGTTCATGCGTGAATTAGAAGGACTGGCCGGCTCTTTGCACGACATTTTCCAGACCATAGTACCAATGAAACCTTTGAGTAGCGATGAAAGTCAAAGTTTCAAGTTAGCGGAAAATTGTCACATTTGTGAAAAACCATTTGCGCCGACAAACGTAAGAGTCCGAGATCATTGTCACTTTACGGGAAAATTCCGCGGCGCCGCTCATCAAGACTGTAATTTGAATTACAAAATTGCCCACGTAGTGCCGATAGTTTTTCACAACTTGTCCGGATATGACGCACACTTTTTGATTGTAGCATTGGCTCGAACCTTCGAAGGATCCATGAGTCTTTTGCCGATTAACAAGGAGAAATATATTTCTTTCTCGAAGCGCGTCAAAGGTACACGCGTGCAGTATCGATTCATCGACTCTTTGAGGTTCATGCCGAGTAGCATCGAAAAGTTAGCATCTTAACTGAAAAATGATCAAAAAATAGTAACACGCAAGCATTGCGCTAACACCACGCAATTTGAATTGTTGACGCGAAAAGGCGTTTTTCCCTATGACTATGTGGACTCTTGGATGCGACTCGATGAGACGCAATTGCCTGCGAAAGATACATTTTTCTCCCGATTGAGTAATGAAGATATCTCGGCGGACGATTACGCGCACGCGTGCAAAGTTTGGACTATCTTTAATCTCAAAACGTTGGGTGAATATTCCGACTTGTATTTGAAAACCGACGTACTCCTTCTGACAGATATTTTTGAGAATTTTCGACGAAATTGCATCAACACGTACGGTCTCGATCCATTGCACTATTTTACCGCACCCGGTCTATCGTTTGACGCGATGTTAAAATGTACCAGCGTAGAACTCGAACTCTTGCTCGACGTTGACATGTTAATGTTCATCGAGAAAGGTATTCGCGGTGGTGTAGCGCAGTGCTGCAATAGGTACGGGAAAGCGAATAATCGCTACATGCGTGATAACTTCAATCCAAACGAACCCGAGTCATACTTGATGTATTACGATGTCAATAATCTGTATGGTGCAGCTATGTGTGAGTCATTACCATTCGGCTCGTTCGCTTGGGTGGAAAGATTCGGGGAACGTATCGAGAGTATTCCCGACGACGCCGAAACGGGCTACATTTTCGAAGTCAATTTGGAGTATCCTCGAGAGTTACATGACACCCACAAAGATCTGCCTCTGTGCCCCGAACACTACGTCCCTCCTGGCAGCACTCAACGAAAACTAACGACCACACTGCTTCGAAAAGAAAAATACGTCATTCATTATAGAAATTTGAAGCAATGCTTGAAATTGGGATTGCGTCTCCTAAAAATTCACAGAGTCCTCAAATTTAAACAGCGCGTATGGCTGAAAAAATACATCGATATAAATACGGAATTGAGAAAGCAATCGAACAATGATTATGAGAAAAATTTTTACAAACTCATGAACAACGCGGTCTTTGGCAAAACAATGGAAAATGTCAGGAAACATCGGGAAGTGCGACTCGTGACAAAGTGGAAGGGGCGGTGGGGGGCCGAAGCGCAGATTGCCAAGCCAACGTTCCATAGCTGCACCATATTTGACAATGACATCGTCATAATCGAGCTCAATCAAGCATGTGTCCTATTCAACAAGCCTATATACACCGGATTTTCCATACTCGATATCTCCAAGCTCTGGATTTATAATTTTCATTACAATTTCATGCGCGAAAGATTCGACGATCGAGCAAAATTATTGTATACAGACACTGATAGTCTCATCTATCACATCAGCGTGCCCGACATGTATGAAGAGATGAAGCGTGATATTGACAAATTTGACACGTCTGATTATTCACCCAACAATCCGTACAATATGCCTTTGCGCAATAAGAAAGTACTAGGTCTCATGAAAGATGAGAATAATGGTCGCATTATGACGGAGTTTGTGGGTTTGAGAGCGAAATTGTACTCGTTCAAAATTCTCGACTGTGATGAGGCGAAAAAGAGAGCTAAGGGTGTACGGCGGCCAACCCTGAAATCCATCACGTTCGATGACTTTAAAAATTGCTTGTTTGCGCACGAAAATCTTGTCAAGGCGCAACAATTGATCACGAGTTAAAAACACATTGTACATACGGCGACGCAACAGAAAATTGCTCTCAGCTGGAGAGATGACAAAAGAGTGCTTATACCAGATTCCACGGACACTCTTCCATGGGGTTATGCTTCCGATGATATGGAACATTAAAAAATAAAATGTTGACGATAATTGTGTGTGAAGAGAGGGAGAGAGAGAGAGAGAGAGAGGTACGGTAAAATATATATTCACGCTTAAACCAAAACATTTACGAAAATTTATTTCCCCCCCTCCTGATCGGAACTATCGACGAACAAAACCATGCGATATTCGAGTACACTGAGAATGTAAACAAATCAGGAATACTGTAAACATTGGAGAGAGATGAAATTGTGGGCCAGGAGAACCACCACAGCGACTATCAAGTCAAGGGGGGCGTCTTGCGTCGACGGGCGTCTGAGAGCATATATGCATCGGGTTGCATGAGTTGGTCGTAAACGTAAGGGCTTTTTCTTCATATCGAATAAGACAAAGGGACAACGGCTCAAGGCGAGGATTTTTCCTTCGAGGGGGGGGGTGATGCATTTTTTCGAAGATAACATTTTTTATTAAAACGTTTTTTTTTTCACAAATCTCCTTTGTCGATCCAACTGTTGTGCGTATAGTCGAAACCGAGCCACTTGACGAGCATTCGATTTCCACGCTTCCTCACCACCTTCTCAACGAGGTAAATGTCGGGATACTTGACTTTCTGGAGCTCCTCTTCGTAGAAGCAGCCGGCGATCGGTTCGTTCCGATGGTCCTTGAGATTGTACGTCGTTGGATTCGTTCTTTTCACTCTGCGTATCGTGAATATTTCCGTTGTCCAATTGGGCGTATAACCCTTCTCAAATACATTCTTAAATTTGCTAATTCGCACATTATCGCCAATTTTGAATTTTTGTGATTTTTTTGCCGTTAATCGACGCTGGCGAAAAATACGATGGAGAATCTCTCTTTCATTGGTGCGATTGATATTTTTCGGTTTTTCCCGGATGGTTCGATGCACGGTGTTGTTGTATTCGGTAACGAGAGAATCCAGAATATCCATCCATTTGTACATTCCGCGAAGACTGAATTGCATCCACATTTTATTTTTTAACGTTCTATTGAACCGCTCGCAGATTGATGCTTTCAAATTGCTATACGTTGAATACATGTTTACATTGTGTCGTTTCATGAGAGCTTCAAACTGTGAATTATAAAATTCTTTTCCACGATCGACGTGCAAGTTCTTGGGTATGCGACCCTGATTGAATATAGATTTCATGGCAATCGTCGTATCTTTACCGCTCTTGCTTCTCAACGGTATGGCCCAGGCGAATTTGGAGAATATATCGATGACGGTGAGGAGGAACTTATGTTGCGAGTTTTGCCTCGCGTACGATGACCTATCTACGATATCGGCTTGCCACTTTTCATCCAGACCTCGAATGTCAACGTGTCGACGAGTATAATTTCTTCGTGCAGGCTTATGCAGCTCTCGCACGAGAGTCAGTTTTTTGTCATCATTCATGGCGCGCGCGCGCGCGGGGATCCACACACATCAACGTTCAACATGCGAATGGAAAAAAGATCGTTTTTCCTAATAAATAATTCCAGCCTCGCGCAATTCTTCGATAATCGATAAGATCTCATTGGAATGCAATGAGTTGCCTGCCGCTTGAGATGCGTGGAGTAACCGAAGACGATCTACAAGCTCATTCGGATTGTCCCAGTAAACATAGTCAAATTGCATATTTTTTCTGGCCTTCTTGTACATCCCCCGACCCGTACGTGCTCGAATTATTTTCGAAATATAAATCTTGAATTTGTGACTGTTTTCACGTCGCACAGCTCCGTCCGGTTTGTAATATTTTTTATGCGCGTTCGTGCCAATGATGATATTCTCATAATTTTTCAAATCGTTCGGTTCGAGAAAAGCGACATTTGGCACTTTTTAAAATAGGAGCTCCGTCAAGCCCGCAGTTGTCGCATAACTTTTCTCCCCCACACGAATGTGCGGAGAATTGAAAATTATCGGAGAATCGCCAATCATTAATTTGGTGCTGGCAAGCATTCGCACACCGTATGTGGTATCCAGACTTTTCTTTTTACCCATACGTAACAATACGAGATATTTTTTTATCAATTCATCGACTCGACTGGGTGAATCATCATCATCATCATCATCAGCATCGGCATCATCATCGTCATCAGAGGCATCATCTTTGTGCTCATACGCCGCTGTGAAAGTTGAATCTTCCGGTGACTCATTCTTAACTTCACTCTCATTTTCTTCCGTTTCATTCTTGATTTCCTCCTCCTCCTTCTTCAATGGTGACGTCTTGTGAGAAACGAGCTTTTCCAATGGTGTGACTATCGGCTTAAAGACATCCTGCATCACCTGATCAGCATTATCTTTACCCATCTTTATCATTCGATGTTTTCGTCTAATTGCATCACTGGCCTTGACGATTTGCTGCAACACATATTTTTCTTGCAAAAGTTGTCGACGCTTCATGCTGTTGTCAGTTTCACAATACAAGCAATACTGTATGCATTGGAACAAAGAGCACGTTATTTATTGACTCGGAGGAAAGAATCAAACCCTCGTCTATACCTACCCTCATTGATACTACTATCCTTGTCAATTGTAAGGAATCCATACTTGCTGGAATTCCAACATTTGCAACATATATTTTTGAATTGTGTGTATGACATATCGGTATTGACATGGTCATCGTACACATGCTTAAGGTTCGAGTCGTCCTGCTTGAAAAGAACTATGAAATTCGTATTATCGCGTACGAGATGCTTAGGAATACGAGCGTATGTTTGAGAGAGATAGAAACAGTCCACATTCTCATGCCTCCCCATGGAGAAAAAGGCTCTCACGTTGTCCTGTTTCTCGCACGCTATATCGTCAAAGATGAATATGGAGTTTGGTCGTGCGTCGCTCGGTGGTACCACTTGTTCATGCTCGTTAAATGGATGATATTCGAGACCCTTCACGGGCTGGAGAAATTGTTCGAGTAACTGATATTTCGGCTGTTTCAGCGACTTTGAATAGAGATAAACGTTTTCGAATCTCAGACCATTCGGGTGTATCACGAGGGTGAGCAACGCGTTGGTTTTTCCGCAGTTTGACGGACCGCAGAATACCGCGCGAATCGTATTTGGCAGCAAATCACCATGACGCCTTTGTCCACCCTCTCCCCGAATTTGCGTAAATTCATCAAAGTTTATCACCGGCAGCTTTCCATACGTCTTGGACTTCATCTTCGTCGCGACTGACATAATTTTGGTATAAAACGAGTTTTATATTTATTGCCGCTTCAGTCGAGCGTCAACCTTCATCATGATCAAACGTCGAGGAAAGAAGTCCGGTAAAGGTCTCCTCAATCGTATCATCAACAAACTTCCCGTTGAATTGCACTTGCCTGGATATCAGTATTGCGGACCGGGCACAAAGCTAGCTAAACGTCTTGCACGTGGCGATCCTGGAATAAATCCGTTGGATGCAGCTTGCAAGGAGCACGATATCGCGTATTCGAAAAATCGTGAAAACCTCGAAGCTAGACATCCTGCGGATAAAATATTGCAGGAGAGGGCCTGGCAACGAGTTCGCGCCAGCGACGCTAGTATCGGGGAGAAAACAAACGCGCTTGTCGTAGCAGGAATCATGAAAGCGAAGAGAAAATTCGGCATGGGGATTAAGAAGAAGAGGGGGGCCAAAATTGTTGGCTTGAAGAAAATCATCGATGCAGCGAGAAAAGCCATGGTGAAGAGTGAAGATTCAAGTGCCGTCGCTGCGTCGGCTTTAAAGGGTGCCCGAGCAGCTGTCAAGAGGGTCGCAAGTGGCACGCGCAAAGTGCGTACGCCTCGAGTGTTGCCTGTGCCTAGTAAGATCGGTGGCTTTCTACCGTTTCTTGTACCCATCTTTGCCGGTCTCAGCGCTGCAGGGGCGCTAGCAGGTGGTGCGGCCAACATAGTCAAAGCGGTCAAGGCCGCTCAAGCAGCGAAACGTGAGCTCGAAGAGAGCAAGCGTCACAATCGAACGATTGAAGCAATAGCATTAGGCAAAGGCTTACATCTCAAGCCGTACAAACAGGGAATGGGTCTTTTTATCGCGCCAAAAAACGTAAAGTAGAGCTACCTCACCGACCACTCACCGATGCAGATTTGCTAAAATACGCCAAAATAATGAAAATCCCCTATTTTCGTGGATGTTACATGCGAAATCAATTGCCCAAGGGTGGACCATGGCTACGCGAATGTGCCATTGTAAATCTCGATGAGGTTATGGGGTCTGGCACACATTGGGTGGCGTACAAAAAAACCAACAATAGAGTCCATTATTTCGATAGTTTCGGCGATCTCCAACCACCTGCCGAACTTTTGAAATACTTCGGTGTGAGTAGCGTGAATTATAATGACAAGAGGTACCAGACATACGACACATTCGAGTGTGGTCATTTGTGTCTGAAGTTTCTCTGTCGACAATTACCGCGACGAGAGAGATTTTCTCTGTATAAAAGTGGGTGATGAGGGAAAAATCGAGTCAGTTTGTCAAACGACATTATGGATAACAGTCTTACGTTGACCTTATCGGGATCATCGTCTGTGCTCGAGGCTCAATACTTTCCCCCCATTGAACTCGCCCCCCACAAGAATTATACCCTCGGACTCATCGAACTCCTAACCTACAATTCTATTCCAAATATAGACATTGGACACAACAAATTTTACGTTGGCAAGAACGTTTTTACCATACCTACTGGAAGTTACGAATTAGCCGATATCGCGACATACTTGGAAAAAGAGCTGGCAAAACAAAATATCACCATTCGCATTAGGCTCAACCACAATACGCTGCGCAGTGAAATCGAGTGCAATTATGAAATATATTTCACGCCCGAGGATTCTATCGGACGTATGCTAGGATTTGCACCCCGTAGACTACGAGCTGGTGAAAAGCATCAATCGGATAATCTAGTGACCATTCTCAAAGTGAACGCCTTGCGCGTCGAATGTAACCTCACAGCTGGTGCGTATATTAACGAGCGAAGAGTACACACAATCCACGAGTTTTTCCCATCCGTACCACCAGGCTATAAAATCATCGAGATACCGTCGCACGTCATTTATCTACCAATCGCGAGCAAGACGATAGACAACATTCAACTGCGGATAGTGGATCAGGACGGTGATTTGGTGAACTTTCGCGGTGAGACAATAACCATACGATTACACATCAAATCGCAATGGGTATAGTCTTTCACAGAGTCGCGAGCACTTATAAAAACAATACTTCGTCGATGAGAGAGTCCAGTAGTCGATGGACACGCACACCGCTAACACCGCAGAACGTGCTGTTTTTGCGGAGTTTGGGTCTACGAATACGTGGAAAAATCGCATGAAAAACTACATAATCTGCATTGCGTGCGTATGCTGTTTGAGATGGAGGCGGAAATAACTGATATCAAAACCCCCGTCATCTTTGATGATTCCATCGCGCACTATGAGATTCATGCTCATCAGCCGTATGCATCCACAACCTTCAATAACAGTGATGAAATACGTATTTCCATTCAGCATCAAGACATATGCATACTTCCCAGTCAAAGTTCGCTACGCGTATGCGGGCGAGTCACCAAAGCCGATGGCACAATCGCCGCCAATACACATTTCGCAAACAATGGCATTTGCTATTTGTTCGACGAGGTGAGATACGAGCTCAATGCCATGGAAATAGATCGATGTAAAAATGTGGGCATAACGAGCTCGATGAAGGGATACGCATCCGTGAGTCAATCCAAGAACTATAAGCTTGAGAATGCTGGCTGGTATGATGTTCGCAGCGGGCACGCTGTCGCAGATGCCGATGGGAATTTTGACGTATGCATACCGCTGAGTATGATCCTCGGTTTCGCCGAAGATTATCAAAAAATCGTGGTGAACGCGAAGCATGAATTGATTCTATTGAGATCGAAGACTAATGATAATGCGATATGGCAAGCCGCAGGTGAGGATGACATTAAATTCACGTTGAAAAAAGTAGAATGGCTCGTACCATACGTGACACTCTCCAATAAGCGTAAAATTCAACTTCTCAAGTTTATCGGTAAAGACACACCGATACCCATGACTTTCCGCTCATGGGAATTGTACGAGTACCCAATGCTCCCCGCAACCTCAAAACACATGTGGGCCGTGAAGACATCTACGCAACTTGAGAAGCCACGATATGTCATTCTAGCCTTCCAGACCGATCGTAAAAATAAGAAAAGCGCAAATGCGTGTAATTTCGATCATTGTGACATCACAGATGTCAAACTCTACCTCAATTCGCAAAGTTATCCCTATGGGAATTTGAATCTGGACATTGCGCAGAACCAATATGCGCTTCTCTATCAAATGTATGCAAACTTTCAATATTCGTACTACAATAGAGAGCCCGAACCATGCTTGAAAAAATTGGATTTCATAAAGTATGCTCCGCTCATTGTCATTGATTGCTCGAAGCAGAACGATTCTCTCAAGTCCGGCCCCGTTGACGTACGCATCGAATTCGAATCAAAGACCAATATTCCCGCCAATACTTCCGCATACTGTCTTATTCTCCATGATCGTATTGTCGAGTACAATCCGATAGGTGGCGGGGTAAGAAAGTTGATATAAAGTTGAGATCACGCGCCCCCCTTTAGTCATCATGGAGTTTATCGTTGATGTGCAAGGCTTCAAGCGACCGATCAACAAATTCGTCCCGAAGGAAATATCAATTGTCGAGGTGGCGAGCGTTGACTGCAAGCCCTTGACGTTCCTTTTCGAACCACCGTACGCCTGGAGTTCTCTGCCGGGAAAGTACAAGAGTACGAATATGTGGTTGGAGCGCAATTACCATGGTTTGCGATGGGACGATGGCGACTTTCCACACGACACCATCCCCATGTTCATTCGATCAATCCTACAACACGCTCGAATCGTCTACATCAAGGGATTGGAGAAATCGCTGTGGTTGAAGAAATTCACCGACCTAGCAACGGAGATAATCGAACTGGAGACTCTGGATTGCCCATCGTTGGAGAAGCTTGCGACAAAAGAGCTGAGAAACAACGGATGTCCTTACCATGCGACTCTCCACCCAAAATTCAAATGTGCCTATGAAAATGTGAAATGTCTGGAGAGATGGTTGAAAGAGCATGCGAGGACATAAATTTTTTTGTGATTACATAATTTTTCTTTTTATTTACAACAAAATTTTTACAAAATGTTGTCCCATTCACACGCACCCACCCACACACACACACACACACACACACACACACACACACACACACACACACACACACAGAAAATGTTCTTAATACTGTGATGGTGAGGTTCGTGGATTCCTTCGCACCAGATCTCCTCTAAGCGCTGATGTCAACCTGGAGCGCCTTGGTGATCCGAAACACAATCTTTTTGCCATGGATTCGCTGCCGCGAGGTTAGCAGAATTCCAGGCCTGAGCACCTCCGCCAACATCGAGCCTTTGTGATGTGTTTTTTTCCGAGACCCCATAGCGACTCGGGGTTTCTTCACCTGCAGAACAAAAAAACAGCATTTTTTCACTTGCAATTCACTTGAGCAGTCAATCGACATTAGACGCCTTCCTCCTCACCGCGCACTGCATTCGCTAGGTTCGTTTGCCAGGTTTTTGAATTCCATGCTATTGAACTTTCCACCGATGTAGACCATGCATAGATCGCCATTGTACGCTGACGCCAACATCGTCTGGAACGTCGCCGGATTCGTTTCAAGTACCTTGCTGATCCTCGCCGGTAGAAATACGGTAAACTCGTTGCGAATGTCAATCACGAACTTTTTGCCATATCTCGTGTTCACTTCCCGTATGTTGGTGATGGGATACTCCGACTCCGGGGTCAACTCGTTCAATTTCTTCGCCGGAAGAAAATCTGCGTATTTACCAATCTTATTGATCGCGTCCATTTTTCACTTGCCGTCTGATCGTTCGAAGCTGTCTTCACGAGATTATATACTTGCCCCCTCCACGATTCCCCCTCCACTCTGAATCCTCGACCAATGACGTTTGTCGGTGGGGACATTCTTCGCGCCGTGGCTCCAAATTTATTCGTTCAAATATCATCCTCAGCGAATGAATCTGCGCCCACGAGTCTATTTCTCCTTTCAATTGTTGAATGTCTTGCAACAATCGTTCGATGCGCACTTTTAATTCACGTCTCTTGCACGCATTTTTTTCGTTGCGGCGCATGATTCCGACGCCTTCCGTGGCAACTTCTCAACAAGAGCCTATTTTTTCCGTGAATCACCTACAGCTCCGTATCGCCCGGGATGAAAATTATCATTATATGCTTCACTCCCTTTGATCTTTGGAACTTTTGAATCGGACGGGGGAGGGCCTTTTCGAAATTGATCTTCAGCAAACTTCTTCAAATTTTGAGAAAGAGGATTTTTTGAATCTCCGAAATGACTCATGTTGACGGGGGAAACGCTATACTGACGAATATTTTTCTAGACACCCCCACTTATAGTCCCCTTCATCATGGCGGTCGAGTTTCAACGCGTTTATCGATATCGCATTTTATTTGGGGGGGGGGGGGCTTTGTCAAACGCAGCATCCACAAGGTGTGTGTGTGTGTGTGTGTGTGTGTGTGTGTGTGTGTGTGTGTGTGTGTGTGTGTGTGTGTGTGTGTGTGTGTG
>OY723392.1:383224-413224 GCA_963210295.1 Ophion ellenae
CACCGGCCGATGATAAATTCTCGGAAAATAATCATTCGACACCTCGCCGGTTTCAACACGTCGACCAACAAAACTATCGCATCTCAGCAAGAGGAGGTGGGAGGGGGGGGGGGGGGCTTTGTCAAGCCGCGGCAAGCGCCCGATGACTCACCACCCACAAATGTTTAAAACAATTTCTGACAAAATCGGACCCTCCACTCTTCCTCCCGCCGCCCCACTCTTCCCGCGGGAGGGGAGGGGAACTCCCTTTTACTAAAAAGCACTTCGACTCTTTGTCAGTCGTTGCGCGGCCTCGCTAGGAGTCGGACGTGTGTCCCGTGTTTACCCCCCCCCCCCCCCCGCCCCTCCTCCGAATTCCATTCGGGGCGAAGGGGGACTTACCACCATCGGTCGGTAAGCAGGTGAGCATCACCATCGGTCGGTAAGCAGTGCAACCCTACCATCGGTCGGTAAGTACAGACATCGACAGTCGATCATGGGGCCGATTCTAACCAAAACCCTACCCGACCATCCGCCGATAACTCGGGAATCAACCTTTTTGGTTCGATTCTCAACTAAGTCGGTAAATGTCGGTAGTAGGAATCGTGGGTTAGAATCGGCCCATTACACTACTGATTTGATCTTTTTTGAAGGCTTTGAATAACAAGTTGTAATGTGATGTTGGTATAGAGAGAAACAACATCAAACGAGACGAATTTGTAGTTGAGTGGAATTGAGATGTTAGAAAGTGAATGTTTTAGTTGGAAACTATTTTTGACGTGTGAATTAGTGGTATTCATTAATTTAGAAAGTTTAGATTGTATAAATTCAGCTAGTTTATGTGTTGGACTATTTGTTGATGATACTATTGGACGAAGTGGATAATTATTTTTATGAATTTTTGGCAGACAATAGAGACGAAATAAGTTGCAATTTTCAGCTTTTAAGTATCTGTATTTTGTTTCATCAATGATTTTTAGGGTTTTCCATCTAAAGAGAATATTGTTAATGCCTTTTTGTAGAGTGTTGATGGGACTTCTATTTGTTAATTTGCAAGTTGAGGAATCTGCGAGTAAATTATGAGTTTTTGTAATGTAATCTGATTTGTTAAGAATGACTGTTGAATTTCTTTTGTCAGCTCGCGTAACTAAAAGTTGATGGTTGTTTTTTAAGAATGAAGACGTGTGTTTTATAATTTGATTAGTGTCGGAAAATGATGTTGGAATATTTATTTTGTTTAAGATTTTAGTGAATCTGGTTCTAATTTCGATTTGTCTAGGTTTGTCGAGTAAAAAATCTAATTTGGACTCAAGTTGTGAAAATGTGTAGCGGAATATCAATGTTGGAGAGATTTATAAGTTATTCTTTCGTTTCATATAATGTGATTGTCGAATTTATATTATTCAGAGGATCAGTGGAAAGATTATTATTTGTGTCCTGTTGTCTATTAGTAAGAGTTGAGTATAAGATGTTGTGATTTTGCGTTGTTTGATTTATGATTTGATAATTTAGGTGATGTATATTGTTTTGGTTCAGATGTGTTTGTGATGATATTGTTCTTAAAAATTCGTCATGATTGAAAATGTGAAGATGTATGTTCTTGGTTCGTTGAAATCTAAGGTTTTGAAGTTTTTTTTGTTGTGTTTTTCATATGAGAGTTTCATATGAGAGCTATGAGAATTAATATAATAATACGAATATAAATATATTTCCGCTTACTTTTATGAATTATAATTTATTTGGCATAAGGACGGGTGTGAGTAAAGCGTAAACAATATTTTAGAAGATAAATAAGTTGTAATTATTTAATTACAACTTATTTAGTAATTTTTAAATAAGCATTGAAATCATCTAAAAGCCTCGCTCGTGCCGTCGGGTGACGTCACGCGCGAGTCGTGCTCAGATTGCTTTTTCCCTCGAAGCCTTCGTTTCGGCTTGGCCGCACATGAACGTGCCCAGCGTCCATGTATTGGTGTAGCTGCCGAAGGCGCGGTCGGGAAACTTCGATGGCGCTCGGCTCTTTCCGAAGACGTCCGAGCAGCGCTCGCTCACGGACACGCGCTACTATGATTGTGTGATGGGCGCGCAAGAGACTAGAGAGGGGGTAACTTTTGCGCGCGATCTGGCTGCACTGCCATACGGTACGCTGTATCGCAAATGTACTAGTACGGTGCCGGTACAGTATCGCCACCGTGGAGCTACCGTGTACTGCAGTACGGTGTAACTCTACGGTAGCGGTACCGTGGAGGTACGACCACGATCTTACATACAGGTCTGGAAACTCTAATGCTGGCAGCCGCGATCCGATGGATCATTTAGCGTGGCAAATTGCGGTCCCAGCGCCGCCACTAGTTGTCGCTGCGGTTGCAAAACCCGGACGTACATAACGTCAATACGGCAAGCAACGGAGTGAGCGGTTGAAAACGTGTGTCGCTGAGTCGCTGATAACTGTCGTTTTTTTCTGCGTTTTGGACACAGTACGTTTTTGATAAATTGAAAGCATATTCTTTCAAAATGGTAATGTGGTGCGCAGTACGGCACCTGAAGGGGCAACATAATTTTTTTTTAAAGGTTTCATTCTGCTTACCTCGATATGAAAACAAATGCAAGCACAAAAATTAAAAATATCAGAGAATTTTCTGCATCTGTATTTTTATTAAATTGCATAAAAAAACGCGGGAATGAAGGATGGAAGAAAAAAATTGAGACAAGTGACTTTAAACCTACCATACCGCGAGTATGAGGATGGTACGGAACCACTCCGTCAATGTTCACATGCAATGAGACAGCTTCAAAATTCGTATGCTTATCACAATCGCTTGCCTTCAGAAAGTTCATTTGTTTTATTACGATAAGGATCATATATTTTTGTATTATATTAATCGAAACTGACAAGCATGGAGCCTAGATACCAGGAGGTTCAGCGAGGCCTTTCAACTCGTCCCCAAAACGAGAACGAGAAATGATGGCGCTAGGGTGCTCCGGCACCTAGATATACACTAAACACGTGGGCGATCGAAGACAGATCACAGATGATGTACCTAACCCTCATTCGTGTTAAGAGATATATCACCACTCTAGGATTTTGGAAAGACGTTTTCTTGCCTAAAAATGCTTTGGTGCCATAAAAACAATATGCAATTGGTCCTGTAGCGATTTTTCATTTGAAGGTTCAATTATCGATTTGGCCGCAGTGGCTCGGAGTGCGCGCTGAGTTGCTCGTACAACTTCGAACGGGTTTTTCTCGAAACCACTTTTTTTTTCAATCTCGGAAGACGGATTACTCGACCACCTTTGCATGCATCGATTTGAAATTTTGATAGCAGCTTCACAATTACACATCCTCTATGAGAGTACGTAGCCGTTTTTTTGATTAAATGTAAACTGTTTTTATAAACAATTTACTGCTTTTTTGGCAAAAAAATCGATTTATTTTCTTCAAAGTGCGCTATTTTTTCAAAATTTGAAAGCAAATTTCTAGGTAGTCTCATAGCTAACAATGGATAAATTATCATTGTTTTGGTATTTGTTTCAGGTTTTATACTTTACGAGAAAACCGTTCTCCCGTGAAGCTATTTGTAAAAAAAAACACGTTTTTCTAAATGGGCTGTACGCCGCCATTTTGAGTTCGCGATCTTTTCTCGCTTTTGCGTTTTTTTTCCCGAACTGTCACGAGGAAATTATGAATCGGCGGAAATTTCGACGTTTGATGTCACGATCGGTCTGTCGTAAGGTTAGAAACTCATCCGATCACTTTCACCTCGTTGACCAATATATTACTATATATCTCAGTGCCGCTGCACCTCAGCGCCATCACTTCGACACATTTTCGGGGACGCTTTTTTCAGCGCCTTTGCATTGCCGCTGAACCTCCTGGTATCTAGGCTCCATGCCGACAAGTCTAACGCCTATTCCTGGCCCTTTTAACAGTGTTTCGAACCTCATAAAAAATATTCGTGTAACGAACATGAAGGCGGGACAGAGATAGAACGATAGATGCATGGCCGACTAGTGCTGTCTCTGTCTGACCTCCCCGGCCGCGCCACAGCGGGTATTCTGATCGCAACGAATCTAGTGGCGACTAGTGAACTACCAACTTTCTTCAATAAGCTACCTACCCCTTCCACTGGAGTTTCCAGACCTGTATGTAAGACCGTGGGTACGACTACGCTGGTATCCCGTACCCGTACATTACCGGTACTGTAGGGTAGGGCGTACTCCACATTTGCGCTGTACTAATGGTACTAATGGTACGCTTGGTTAACTGGGAAAGCCGTAGGATTTTGACCGACCGAAGGTGCGTGACACATAAGTCGGCGCGGCTAGGCGAATGCCGCTCGGTCGGTAAAACTTACGTCGCACACTTTTCGGGACAGACGATTGTTAATTCGGCAAAAAGAAAAAATTGACTTTATCCTCCTTTCGATGAAGCGCAAAATGAGACTTTTATTTTTCCCAAAATGTCAGTGGTTTCGGAAATAATTCGGGAAACGGATTTTCAACTATGGCTCATCTCGAATTCGGATGTGACTTGGTGCTTGTTCCATTTCCTCTGAAGCTGGAATATTTAAAATTATATAAAATGTAATAAAAATACGATTGTGACAATAACGAAAAAAGTCAAATGAGTAGCGAAGAAAATATTAAACTGCTCTTACAGAGAAGGCGATCTTGTTTAATTAATAGACGGGTAATTTTCAGAATTCTCACGGATCCTCGCGTGTACGTGATCGTGAAGGGCGAGGCGGAGATTCGAGGGATCTCATCGTTTTGGAAAATAATTGATTCGACCTCAACGAGAAGCGACGAACTCGCGCCGGAAGTCGATAAACACGTGGCTACCGTAGTTCTCGACCTTCCGAATTTCGCGACCAGCGAGGCTTTCGAAGCTTTCGCCACGGTTTCTTACACTCTGGGTGAAACAAATTTGCAAGCGCCCGTGCCAAGGTTCCATTTACGAGTGAACGACGTGATAGACAGAAATTTCGCGCCAAAGTTTAGCGTTAATATGGAAAATACCGTCCTTGCGATAAAGTCGATTTCGGTCGAGCGGGAACTCGTTATCCCGATAGATAAAGAGGACATCGGCCATCGACTGTTTGCCTTTCTCGAGGCGAACGGCTTCAAAAACGTAGCTGACGAAATTCCCGATGTCTACGTCGCCAAGAATAAGGAATTCTATCGGCATTGCATCTTCGAAATTCTTACGATTAACGATACCGCGGCTCCTGTTCGTATATGTGCTCGGTAAGTGAATAAATAATTAGTAATCCATACCTTCAATCGCAGTGCCATAAAATCCGTGCGGTCACGTAGCAGTTCAATCAACTCCAATAAAAATCGAGGCTTTGAAACAAAAAATGTCGAATTAACCAATGTAAAAAAACTCTTTAAAACAACTCGGTGCTCACCGCGTGTCCGAAAATTCTTCGAATTTATAACACCAAATTGCTGATTTAAAAAAAAAACGTGTAAATTCGTCTACATTATTTTCTTCTGTGTATCTGCACCAACAGCTGAAAATGTAGTAAATAAATTGGCAATCAAACTTAACTCACATCCCGAAAATTAACGTTTATGCTTGACATCCGTATTCTCTGACTTTCTAAAATTCCAAGAATACAAGTTAATCGAAGAACCTACGTTTAAACAAAAATCCAATACTTTCTAGAATTCAAAGGAGCAAGTGTCAGAAAAACTCACAAGGTCAAAATGAGTTCAAACGTGAATTTTCGAACATCCTAAAACCTTCCTACACTTACGATGCCCGAAAGCATTGCGCGTCCTTCTAAAAAATCATGAGAATTTTTGCCTCGCCGAAGATACTGAAGGTTGTTTCTCCCTCAAAATTCCAAGTACACCGAGTCACCTCGAGGTAATCGTTCGTCTTCTTCGCGACACGTTCGCGGACGTCGTTCTCACGGATACGGAGGACAGAGCGATAGAGGCTGCGCGGGCACTGGAGCGCGAGCTGGAACTGGAACTCGCCGGCGGTGATACTGGAACATTGCACATGGCGCGAACCATCACCGATCTTCTCATCCCGTAATGAAAATTCGTCCTCCATTTCCGAAAAACTGTATGCACAACTTACAACGAAAAAAAGTGGAAACGACACGCTCAGTTGGGAATGGATAGTTGCGATTTTTCTATAAACGACCAATACATTTTTTCAATGATTTATTGTGTTAAACTATATAAAGCACATATTTGTAATAGATGTTTCGCGTGAGTTAGTGAGTGAGTCGGTGTTTGAGTGTTTTTTTTTTCGCGTATGGAATTCTCTGAGCACTTTTCATCGATTGAGTCTAATCGTCGTTAAGACCGGGAGAACTCGTTTTGCCTATTTTAGAGATCATATATGTATTCATCGTCTTACGCTCAATGTACTAGCTTCTCTATATTGCTCTTTCTTACGATTTCTGCCTTTTCCGTCGCCGATTTTTTAAGTATACACACATTCTTTTTCTTGTTTCGAATGTAAACTATTTTTACGAAAACTGTAGGTTTGTTGTTGCAAATGCAAATAAAAATATGGTAACGCTTTGGGGGCTCAAAGTTTTTCTTGTGCTCGCCCTACACCCACACACACATATATGTACATATACATGCAGGAGTCCCATTAAAAAAAGCATTAAAATAATTCCAAAAGATGAGGTCGTGCTAAAAGTGTTTACTACAAAAGTTTTATGGTTTCGAGGGGGACATCCGATGGTAAAACAGAAGATTTTTTTGTCAACATATCTACGAGATACCGCGGTAACTTTTAATTTTTTTCGAACGGAAAGGCATTTTTTTTTTTTTTTTTAGAAAAATAGCTGTTTTCCAGATGTGCCCGATAAAAAAATGCTGTTTGTGTGTATGTATGAGGGTTTAAGTAAAGGTTTTCTTTTGTTTATGTACATGAGCTATTTAAAAAACCTTAAACTGCCTCTTAACGGCAATAACTGTTCATATTTCTGGACACAAAGTCGAATACGCCTTCCGAAATTCGCCACTCTAATGTATGTAGCGTGAGATATTACAGAAAGTTTCAAACCGCCATAACTTATTCGATTTTTGAGCTAGAGAATTTGTTTTGTTTTCCGTTGAAAAATCTAAAGTTATCGCGGTATCTCGTAGGGGTATTGATGAGAAAAGAATATACATTTGCATCGGATGTGCCCCTTGAAAGCATGAAACTTTTGTAGGAAAGACTTTTTCGTGCGACCGAATCTCTTCCAGTTATTTGAACGCTTGTTTTTAATGAGACACCCTGTAGATATAAAGAGTGATTCACCAGTAGTCCGTCACTCATAAAACACCTATAAATATTGATTTTAGACAAAAAAAAGTTGGAGACAAAATTTTAATGGTTTGTCAATTTCTACAGTTTTGTAGCCCAAAATCGTTGTTCGAGGCGCGATATCAAACTGAATTCATCGGCACCTCCACTTTTAAAAAGAATACCCCCTTCTTTTATCGACCACGAACATTGCCGCTCAAAAGTTTGGATACACCAGTCAATATTTCTTGCCGCACTAGATGTTACATGGCTTCGTAAAAAAAAAAGATAATCAAATTTACCGAACGGCGTTTTGAAGGGAACAAATTCAGCTTTGTCATGCTTTTTTGAAATGTTTTTTATGATTATTTTCGACCTGGTACGCACGTTTGTCCGTGACTGTTTCTCGGTTTTTTTTTCGACCATCGAGAATTGGGCGTATGACTCATGGAAGTTTTTTTGTTGTCGTGTTTATCCATGGTAAACTTGAACGGGGTAGTAGGAGCTCCATTTTTGTTTTCTTTAAACTTTGTACGATTTTTTTTCGCAAAGTTGTGTGATTTTGTGCTAAAAAAAAAATCAAAAATGCAACGTAACTCAAGAACTATAGGGTTTAAGAGGAAATGTCAAAGATGTGAAAAGTTGCGTAAGTATATACTGGATCGTCTGGAATTTTGTCAAAACTTTCCTCTGAGATTTTTTTTTTACTTTTTTTGCTCGAAACTCTGATGGGTAGGATGGCTTAACTCGAAAAGTATGGCGCTTATAACAAAACATCAGGAGGAGAAAATTTTTTAATTTTCGATTTAGAATTCGCTTAAATTTTTTCTGAATCTTTTCTGATTTTTCTTTGGCCGAACCTCGGAGAATCGTCCGAACAATTGATTGGCGTATCTCGAAAACTATTGAGTTAGAGACAAAATATCAAAAGGGGAAAACGTTGCAGTGTTTCGTTTTGAATACGTTGACAAACAAACCGGAACAAATTTTTTAAAGTATCACGCAATACCATTTGCGTCTGAAACCGCCGCCGTTTTTTGCTTGCTGTGCATCAATTGCTGTTTTGCACATTTTTTTGGTACTTGAAGTGCATCCCATGACATTGTATGTCATTGTTTTTGTTTCTTTGTGCTCTACATTTGTGGCGAATAAAAACAAAAGGGTTCTCAAAACCTTGAGAAATCGATGGTGACCTCGGATGATACCTCTACTTGAAAAAAAATGAGTGACTAACTTTTAGTGAACCACCCTGCGAGAAAAAATCTTATCAAACTTCAAATACACACATACACACACACACACAGAGCCATTTTGGAGTAATCAAACAATCATATCTATTTTCGAACGGACATGTGTACCAAGTAAGAAAAAATGACGAAATCAACGTGCTTACACTCTCGGACAATAAAAGGAAAAAACCATACTTGGCTCTCATCGCGATCTTTGCGTTTTATTTCGTTTTTGTGCCTTTATTTTTACTTTTGTAGCGGTCGTAGAGCAATTTTTTTGGCACCGACGATGTCGCAGTGTGAACATTTGGAAATAAAGGTAGTTTCGAGGTCCCTGAGACTCGTGTTGTCTCGGTTGTTTATCGAGAGAAATATTTATTTAAATGCAGCTTGTTACGACACCGCAGACGTCCTGTACAACTTTTTTCGCAGGCTTTCGCGCTTCCTCTCTCTTCCTCTATAATAAATATATCTATCTCTTTGATCGTTTCTTTTTTTCCCTCTCGTTTCTGTGGGTCAACTCGTTTTTCCCGACTCGCATTACACACAATTCTTTAAGTCTAACCTATCGTTAATCAAAAGGAGTCAGTCTATCTAGAATCGCAAGTATCGCTAATTCATTACAATTTTAATATGGCAAGTTTCGTTTCTCTTTATTTTCTCATCCTCCTTTCTGATCTTTTTTTACTTTTGCGCTGTTCTACGTTCGGACAAAATCGGTGAATTTCGTCCACCTCTCTCTCTCTCTCTCTCTCTCTCTCTCTCTCTCTCTCTCTCTCTCTCTCTCTCTCTCTCTCTCTCTCTCTCCCTCCCTCCCTCGCCTCCCCCCCCCCTCTTCGCCTCTCTGCATAACATCGATAGAGCATCGAGTCGTGAAAAATCATTGACACAATGGAAGGTAATGAAAAAACGTGATTTATATATATATGGCGCTGATTCTTAAAAACAACGTAAGAATCCGAATAAAGTAGAGAGTAACGGGATTTTTAAAACCGTCATACCCGAAGGAACTGCTAACGCGAATTCTCGGCACACGAGCACATTCTACTTACACAGAATATGTCTTTATTCATTGTTCGTCCGTCTGTTGTTCCAGATTTGATGGTATTTAAGTGTGCATCAATAGTAATTTATGCATTCAAATGCGGGAAACAACGAATTCCATCGCGCGTGAAGTGGCTGCATGAGCCGAAGGCTTATGGTGCGTTTCACACGAGTACGAGTGAGAAATGGACCATAAGTCGAGGCGAATTCGGCAACTTACGCGCTATGTAATTCGTTTTTTTCACACATGTGCCATACATAATTTTTTGCAATGACTGTCTCGAAAGTGGGATTCGAGATTCAACCAAACCAATAACAACAATATTCAAATACGACTGTGATAAGTTGTCATTTCATATCACATAAATTTCGCTACATTCAAGTTTGTTCAATCGGTCCAAAATCGTAGAACAAAAAACTATCAACCGTGAAAAAACCCTTTTTTTCGTGAATCAATGCCGTAAAGTGAGCTCTAAATAGATATTTTCCCACACTAGTGCGGGAAAGTAAGCATCGTTCAGAAATAAGTCACTTTCCGCACGCTAAACACCATCCAAAAATCGCACTTTCGCGGCAGGCATTACAAAACGAATATATATTTTTTCGTATTGCCTTTTTTCCCTGTCCATTCGGGCTACGAAAATAACTACAACATTTTGGAGGATCCTTGTCAAAAATGTATAACCAAAGCGTGCAAAACAAAGATTTTAGATAATAAAAATAAAGAAGTGATAAAACCAGGAAGAATTTTCGTTGCATGCCAACGATGCAAACGTCAGTATATCAGTTGGTTATTTTAAGGTGGTCTTCGTAATTTGCTCTGTATCCAGTCAGTCAGTTGGCGGTGTAAACGATGAACGGTGTCATTAAATTTTCGGTCGAAAGCATTCCCAGATCTGTGTGTGTGTGTGTGTGTGTGTGTGTGTGTGTGAGTGTACATTTACATATATGTGGATAAAAGTATTACTTTGATATCCGCTAATATTCCTTAGCGAGAATGGAGAGTCGCAGTTTTCTTTATATTAATGTTTTATTTTTAATTATGTATTTTTTCATTTACCAGATATCACGAGTCTTTATTCGTTAACAATAATAATTGCAATGGTTTTCTCCTTTTTTTCAATACCAAAAATTGTTTTGTAATCGCTTCGCTATCTTGGTAATGTCTCCCATGTCTTTGGTTGGGAGACATGGGGAGACATTACTCCCATTTCTTTGGTTTTCCTTTTCAATTGATCAACTAGTAATAAACACGTGAATTGATATCAATGATCTTTTCCTTGATTTTTATTTGTCTTTGGTTATCGACTCTTTTTGGTTTATTTTCGTGTTATGATGACGACGCTTCTCGTACGTAGTGCAAACGAATTATCTTTAAGATGATGAAGTTTGCATCGTTGGAATGCAACGAAAGTTCTATTTTATGTTTCTACTGACTCATTTTCATTGTCATCGTAAAACTTTTCCTACATATTTAGGCTGAAGATCTCGAATAAGGATCCTGAAAAACGTTTGAGTAATTTTGGCGGGCTAAAAGACAAAAAAAATTGGGCTACAAAACTTTTGTTGCGTTCCAATGATGCAAACTTCAATATTATTGATCTTTTTAGGCCCTTGTATCTCGAACAAACCTCTCTCCCGAGCTCTCTCTCTCTCTCTCTCTCTCTCTCTCTCTCTCTCTATATATATATATATATATATATATATACACACCAGATTCATCCAACAACTCGCGGCAATTACTTTCCTCAACTTTAACACGTCTCGGAAAAAGCTTTTTTCTTCTAATTTTCGTGCTCCCTAGAAAAAAAATATATGTGTTTATTTCTATGTATATTTATCTGTCGATTCTCGGCACAAGCGGACTCGGGCATTCTCTCTCCCTTTCTCTCTGTCTCTCTCCCTCAGCAGACGCATACTCGTATTTTCACTCGGTCTCTCTTTCAATCGTGCGTCCTAAAATAATTATTATCCTATAATCGTCACAATCGAGATTTTCCTTTTTTTTTCTTGCCTTCCATATCGGTTCTCTTGCCTTGGAATAGTGGCGATTTCTAGAATGTGTGCTGAAGCTCAAGCGATTACGAATATTATTTTTTTTACAATTATGCGTGAAAACGAAGGAGACTTTACGAACGTTTTCGTATTTTATTTCGGTTTTTCAATATCTGCCTTTTGGTTTTTTTTTTTTCCAATTCTTCTTCGCGCGATGCTTTCAGACGTATTTTACACCGTTTAGTGATACGATCGTGAAACGAGAGACCCGCATCCGCTCGCAGATCCAAAAGTAATTTGGCTTCTCACGTCCATTCGATCGAGAAACGAAGTTGGACACTTCTTCCTCGCACGAGACAATGCTTTACACGTAGAAAAATGAATCGTAGAAAATACATAGGAAATCTGTCTTCGTACAAAGCACAAAAAAAGCCTCCAACGACGAAGATGCGACCTTCGCGATCGGATGCGCGAGACGGCTCATTGATCTTCCCACATAGCCCGGTTGCTCCGTTTGATCTCTGATTTATCGTACTTCCGGCCGGCGCCGCGGGTCTCTTTTGCCGATCGCTACTCATCACAGAAACGCCACGGGTGCACCAGTCGACGAAGAGGACCTTTTCGATTCATTTCCATGCCATCTCTGGGATATGAAAATATTTGTCGGTACGCAGTGAAATCTTTAGTTGTCGGGGTACGTTCAAGTTCGTATAATTGAAATGCAATGAAAATTGATTTTTGGCTTTGCCGATTAAACGTACGGACAGCGCAGGAAGAGAATTTTTTTCGGATCTTTATCAGAGATTTACCAAGTAAGTCGGCGAAAAAAGTTTTTGGTAGCTCGATAACTCGAGAAATGAAATTTTTTGTTTTGCAGCATGCAAATTTCAATATATTCAGCTGTTATCGAAATGCTTTAGTTTATGACTGTCCATCGGTTCAACAAAAGAGGACATTTTCTCCTACGATGATTCGCCGAATATCGGGGGAAATATTTGTACGTTACATAGAATATTTTCACCGTTAATGGAGCATATGCGCAGGTTAAGCGTATCCGCGAATGCGAGCATATGATGGAACGTTTTTATATTTCGGAGAAGCGGAAGTCAGCGACAAATTAGGGATGGCATAGAAATAACTCGAGAAGTCTGCCCCGACGTCTGGACGAAGCTTCCGTTAGATGTTTTTCTTTTAATTGATCAAAAAGAGACTTTATCGTCCTTCGCATCGTATTATATCGAGTTTTTTCTAAATCACATGCACACAATCGCGACGTTCTTTGTGTGGACATGAGGAATTCAAGCCCGCCCCATCTCGCGTCGATAATATATCTGGAACTATTGTATTTTCGCATTCTCGCCGTTGACTCTTGGGTGTGTATCTTTTTTTTCTTTTTTTTCTATATAAACTCGCTTTTGTTGTGTCCGATCGTTTTTTGTCCCTTATTTATTATTTTATGTCTTTGGCTATGCTACATCGTATGCGCGGAACTCTCGAGAGAATTGGCTGCGAGCTTTTCGTAGCACGCGACTTTTGTGACACTTTTTTTTCTTCAAATATTCATATACTTACTTACATATATATATATATATACTTTATTTATCTCTTAATTCCCCGCCCGATCACTTCAATTTATTTGTCCATCCTATTTATGTACACACGTATCCGGACGCGTGTGTATGATCGGCGGAAGTCGAATATTCATCCTAATGCCATCAGAGGTCGCGTTCGTTTTTTTTTTTTTTTTCCGTTTTATTCGATGACGGCTCACGCGATTATACACACGCGCACGTATATATTTTACACTGACTATTTATAGATAATATAAATTACAGCGGTTAGAAAATGATCGTTTTTTCTTCATCGTAAGGCTAGAGTCACTCAACTAACGTTGCTCGTTTATTCCCTCTGATACTCTTACATTTTTGTTTGTTTCAATAATAATTATTTTCTTCAACTTTCTCCCGTCCATCCTATCAAACCAGTTATTCTTCTCATACACGATCTTATTAATTGTAGCTCGTACCGTGACTTCTCCGTCAATATTTTTGTGCCTGCATTCTCTTCCCCGCATTTTTTTCACACGAGATCAGGAATTCAACGGTCGCAGCATCTTCGTTATGGCGTCTGGAATATTTGCGATTTGTGTAATCGATGTAAGAGCGAATCGAAATTTCATCTTTTTCGACGTAATTGACAGCTCGATTTGTAAAATCAAAGAAGAACGCGATAGATGCGCTTGCTCGATCAATTTTCACGAGCCAATCGAGGACTGTGTTCTATACGGTGTCGTTTTTTTTTCCAAAAAGTAACATTTGTACAATCGAATCATATATTGCATTCACGAATGACCGTTTCGTCCCGACTTCTTGGAACAATAATGTAGTTTGCATTCTTGAAATGCAACGATTTTATAATTTCTTTATTTTTATTATCATTCAAAGATGCAAACTTCAACATGGTTTGGAACATATATTCCTATCCACGTTACCGAACACCCACTCGATCAAATTCTTGCATCTTTGTCGCATATCTCCTGGAATTAATTTATATGCCACTCCTAGGGAAATTGTTTTTCGTCCGTCCCTGCAATTCTTCCATCCCGCAGTGGCTACAAGGTATTTTCGAAATTGACTGTATATATGCATGTATATATATATATATATATATATATATATATATATATATATATATATATATTCTCAATCCCAACAATCGCAACTCGTGCTCCCCCTCTCCAAAATTTTACGCCGATTGTATGTCAAATTTGGTCAAAGATGATCATGCTAAGATGGTTTCTTTTTTCTTCAAGTGTTGCTTTTTTCAGTCCAAATTTTTTCCGCACTTTGCTGGGTAGTCATTTTTATTTCGATGTTATCCTATTTTTTTCAATGATTCATATAGTTGATATAGGGGTGGGGGAAGCGAGTGATCTAGAGACTAAAGTGGACGGGCGATGTCGAGTATTGCCACGGTACATAATTTACGACCATTTTTCGTCAGTACGTGTTGTTGTCTCTTATTCCTTGCGCTTGTTCTCGAGAGAACAATCTTAATATAGGTACATTTAAATTTATATACACTACATTCATCCGTTTTTTTTTCGGCCATAATCCCACTCTTACACCCACATTTAGCTTTCAATTATTCGTAACATTATTACTATACTATACTTTGATCTCTTCGATTTCGGATTATGTTAGCTTATCCACCGCAACGATATATATATATATATATATATATATATATATATATATATATATATATATATATATATATACACATACACATATGTGTGTGTGTGAGTGTGTGTCATGTATATATGTATACACGTATACATACTAGTCGGATAGTAAATATAATATTTCTATTCGCCTTTTTAAGTGTATTTACGATCTATTCAAATCGTCTTGAACGCTAATGTTGTTTTTTTCTTTTTTCATTAATTCCATGTTACGAATGCATGACTTTTTCGGTCTCACGCAGTTTTACCTACATACCTACGCGTATATTTTTTAATGCAGTTTTTTGTTTTTTTCAATTAATCTTTCTTCTGTTCGATTGCGTGCCTTCCGTATACAGTCATATTCGATGAAGCGTGAAAAAATAACGAAAACTACGAGTTGAGTTTCTTAATCGTATGTCGCCGAGGGAACTTTGCCGTGAAAACGAAATGTAAGCTCATACGAGGAAAGTAGATATTTCTGTGCTCAATCGTGCTATTTGCCTGTGGCAATCAATGTCAAGGAATAATCGAAACATCGAATAGCATTTTTGATCTTTAGTTATCGCCACAACTTCGTCCTATGCAGAAGACATTCGAGCATTCGAAGCTAGAAGTTGCTGGCCGATGACTCCATCATTGAGATGTCTCTCCAGTCACATACAGAAGCTTCGTTGTCAATCTACTCGGGACAGTTAAATTATTATGAAGCCCTATTAAGAACGTGTTGTGATCTCTCCTTCTCATCTTCTCGTAATTCGAAGATTTTCTTTTCACCGATCAGCGAGTATCGGTATCGATATCGGTATTGTTGGACTCGAATAATATTCACTTGTGTTGAAAAGATTATGACGAACCCTTTGTAGCATAAACGTATATGATATTACAATACGAATATTTTCTTCCGATTGAATAAAAATCTTCGGTATGAGTGTCCGAGGAATATCGTTGAGATCGTTAATTGCAAGTGTGGTACTGGATTTGTTCAGTTTTTTAAATGATCGATCGCCAACCGGACTAGCGTTCTTATTTTGTTCGACAATTAAGTCCCTATTGGATGTCATTGAAAAATGTCCTGTATTATTTTGCATTGAAAAATCACTGTATCATCATTTCATGGGAAAATATAGCGAGATATCAGTTCGGAATTACCGCAAAAGGGTATTTCAAAATGTGTATCTCCATTGAGGAGTTGTGCCTAGTTGGAGAAGTCGAAAAATCACTTTTTTTCAAAACCAATATATTGTCACAGTATATCATCTTATAAATTTTCCTTGAAAATTTCAAGGTGTTCGGATCAAAATTGACAGATTTATAGGCTGTTGTGTTGGCGCCCGTCGGACCTCTCCGAGCGTTGTGCGAAACTTTAAACGGTTTTTTTTTGCAAAAGTACGATTTCCAAGTCGGTGAGCAAAGTATCTCAAAAACTACTGGAACGGTCTTTCGGAAATGTTTAGGTTTCTTTTGCTAGATGTAAAAATATAGTATTTGATCGAATGATTTTGTTTCCGATGTATACTTTCGATTTGATGAACGAACAAAGCCCCCTTTTTTCCCCAAAAATCAACCTGTTGATCATCAAAAAAAAAAAAAAAAATCAATCAATTCGCAACCTGGTTCAGAAGCACTTTGCTCACCGCAAAAGACATTCAAGAAAAGTTTCCGAGAGGTGTTTCTCGGACATCGGCTGAAAATCGATTATAATTAGTTATCTTCACGCAAAAAAATGACAGAATGTTCTTCGAATGATATTTTTTCAAATACCTCGTTTTTCGTGGGAATTCATGATCGAGATTTTCTAAATAAAAAAATTTCCAAATATCTGCTGTTTTCGACTGTCAAAACTAGGCACAACCCTTCAAAAAAACCTATGCTTTGAAGGGTTGAATTCATTTTCTTCCATTGAACTCCGATAAAATAGTCTTCCTCTGATTAATTCCTTTCGCGAGCGCAAAGAGCGAACGTTCGGCGAAGAATTTGCGCTTGTTGTTGAATCGAGATCTTTGCGCCTATTCCTAGCACATTAACGATTGGGTTGATATATGATTTTTGTCTTCTCGTTTCGTCTCGTCGTTTTCTCAATGCTTTTCTTTCTCTTTCGCGCAAGGCTCAACAACGCGTTTTTTCCTCGAGAGAATATAAAAATAGTTCTTACGTGGCGCTTTTATGTACGTGTATTTTTTAAAAGTGTATATGTATGCTTGAATGTGAACGATTTCCCAGCCGAGAGATTTTGCCGCGTACAATCAAAATGATGGATTACAAAAAAAAACGTTATCCCATGCCCATGTAACGAGTTTTCTTTCGAGTTAATATTTTTCCTCTGATCTCACAGCGCACGCCGCGCTTCAAGGAACATGCTTGGAACACAGCAGATCGATTAATTTTTCAGCAACGTCGGGGAAATAAAACTTTCGTCCGTATTTTTATGCTCAACTCGGTGCTGGAGCGGGAGGAAGAGAGCAATAATCGCGAATTTCTGGCTATCCAATGAAATGCCTAAAAACAAGAGGATCCGAAACTACATCGAAATCGATCAAAAACAATAATAATAACAATGATACACCGAGAGATAAACGATTTGTTTGATTCAATTGGGTTTTATTTCCTTTTACGAAAATATTTATTAGACTCAAAGGAATGGTTACATTTGCCAAATATCTGTCGTTATGGACGTCGAGGAAATCTTAACACAAGTAAAAATAAATGTTTGGTAGCCGTAATAAAGAGCGTCCTGTGCGTTTAATTATGGACGGGAACATCGTATTGTGCAGTAATTGTATTACGAATAACCTCAAAACCTAACTTCCGTTATTTTTGTTTGTTTGTAAAAATGCTGTTACTCATTTGAATTTCATGTTATCATTCCGGATCTGCCGGTTTATATGGTAACAGTTCGAGATTTTTTATACAAAGACTAGCTGCAAAAACACTTGGAATCAATGGCATTATCGATTGGAAGCGGTATTTCTTCATGATGAAATAAAACATTTATTCTAATAAAATATACAATTTAAGTGCAGTCAAGAAAAAAAAGTCGATTGAACTTAAATGATGATGTTTTATTGAAGTAAAATAACCAGTATTTATGAATGGCCAGTAGGCTTTAATTGCAACATTATAGTTGACGTGCATGTATCATTTAATTGAATATCAAACAAAAGTTTCATAGGCCGAGATTATGACAACATTTGTTTTATTCGATTCAAACAAACCCTCGGTGTAGAAAATGATGATGAAAATATACGTTCGATAGTGAGGATGTAAAACTATTATAACAGCACACGATCAATGAAGTATTTAATTGTGCTTGAGCCTGTAAAATGGATCGGACAATCGATCGATTGTTTTTGTTAACGGTCTGAAAATGCGATCCGTGAGAGCGGAAACGGAATTGATTTGCGGGGAGACGATTATTACCCATCGGGACGAGATTTTTCCGAGGGTGAACAATTTGCGATATGCTTAGTGTTAGTACCTGAACGAAAAATAGTCGTATTTTCGATCTTTCAGACTGTTATTTACTGGAAAAAAAATATACGTACGCACTCGGTTGTCAACTCTGTTTATCATTTCCGATTTTTCAGATATTTCTCGATCGTCGCGGACACTGAATATCCGTTTTTTTTATCACATGACTACAAAAAGTATAATTGCTCTTTTACTATATTTTTTCTTCGTCAAAATATGGTTGCTTTTTTCAACTGTCAAATGCAATCGCATTTACAGGAACAGTATCGAGAAAATCTGCTAGCCATTCTGTCACACGCGGCTTTCGCGTAAGTTTAGATTTCCCAACATATGTAATTCTACCTTTTTCGTCGCGACGATCTAACAGTTCGCCTTTGTTTTTTTGTTTTGTTTATCTAACAATTCCTCTCCCTCTCTTTTTGTTTAGTTACCGCGAGTAACGCTCGTGAATCAGCAGTATCGGTGTTAACATTAACTAGTATGCAACTCCATTCTCCAATAGCGTCTTTACATTGAGATTACAATCTCGTTGTTTTTTTTTTTTTTTTTTTTTCAATCGATCTTTAGTAATATTCGGATAGCGAGTATTGACCGGCAATATTAACGCATTTCAACTGTCGTATATCATTGTTTAAACGAGTCGAAGCACAACTCTGTCCACCAATGAATTATTTATCGTACATGCCTTCTCATTCAACAGTAACAAAATGAGTAAATAGAAAAAAAAAACGTTTGCAGCGTCATTCCTAGATCACTAATACTTGCGACATTATACCCATTTGAAAATTATGAGAACGTTTGTTAGATAAATACCGTGTCAGTTATTTTTCTACTCTTGTGAAATAACAAGTTTTAAGATCAGCCTAAACATCAAGGGTAAATCAATATGAGCATTTCGGTAATAAAGCAACAATTGCAACCACTCGGTTCGTCGAATTTTACTTTTGGATGAGAAGACATGTGCCGAGATATTTAATGTCAGAGCACAAATTGCGAGTACGACGAATTTTTTTTTTTGTTTTTTATGGAAACTCGAATAACACTATAAATCTCTATTACCTTCGTAAACCTGCACTTGCGAAAAAAATATAGTTATTTATGTATAATTTGTCCTATCGGTGTACTCTCACATGCGTCGCGTCGCTCGCTACGTACCGTTTGTAATTGTGATTTCGTGTATTCGTGTATGACTTAACGTCTTTTACATGTTACTTTATTATGAAGACGTATGTGTATATGTACATATATGATGGTAACACGTTAGATTTTTCCTTCTTACGCAAATCATGCATTTATTCCGGCAAATTATCGTTTCTCGGCACTTTCCCAGCCAATTGTTTACTTCACCTGTTAATTGTGCCCCTCCCCCCCCCCCCCCCATTCCCTGTACCTGCGGATAACGAAAAATCTCTCTTTCCGTCCCTGGCAAGGTTTCATTTTACTACCGGATCCGAGACGGGAGAGACTTCCCTCTCGATAACAAAACGCGCGGGAAAGAAAAATACAGTGAGAATGCTCTGTTGGATATGCGAAAAAAGTATCAACTGCACGAAAGAGTCCGCATACTCTGGAGTTCCAAAAAATAGAATTTATTTTCTTCATTGCCTCCATTACTCATCAAAATATCCGGTATACCGAATTTTTTTTCAAGTTGAGGATGTATCACACGCACATTTCCAACCAATAGTTTCCGTTTGCCCAGAATTTCAGTATGTTGCGACGTTATGAATATTGATGGCGAATAATTATAATGCCAAGAAGTTATTAACAAATGTGTCGCTAGGATAATTGCCCGATTTCTTAATTAATTTCTTCACGCGTTGATTTCTAACTTCATTCGAAGCAATTTTCAACTACTACTTCAACGCATGGAAATCAACCTCGTTAATGTTTATGGATGCTTGAGAAATTTGAGATAAATGAAAAAAATAGAGATACTTCAAATGAAAAAAAAAGAAGAAATTTGAGATGATAAAAATTAGTAAATAATCCCGGATGTTGATATTTGTTCGTCAACAGATTTTCACCGAAGGAGTTTCCGAATCGTTGGACGAACTATTTTCTGAATACACCCTCGGGAAATTTGCGAAAACAGAATTTTGAGCAAAAGGAAAGTTCTGAGAAAAAATCCCAATTATTTTGGAAAATTAACTACATATCATGATAATTTGATAAATACATTTTTTAATTACTTTATGACCATTGTTATTCAAAATAAATGTTTATAAAATCTTCAATACTTTTTTCCGGAATTAGCTGAGTCGCGAAGTTTCGAAATTCTGATGAAATCAAATTGACTATCAATGCATATGTGATAGATCCTCGAACAATTATCGTGAACCAAAAAAAACGAGTGTGTAGTTGTCAGACCCCGAAAAGCTTTAATTTCGAAAAAAATTAGCATCCGCGTACCCGAGCAAAAAGGCTGAACCCACTTTCTCGCTCGGCATTTCAAAGTGTGCGAGATCGCCTTCTGAATCGATGAGTCTTTCGTCACGAACTCTCACATTTGGGCGTTGTAATTATTTTTTTTCATCATTTTCGTTCAATTTTTCTTCTTCAAATATAATATCTAGATTCGCAGCAGGCTTCTTTTGGGGAGGGTGTTGACGTTTCTTGCGATTTCGCATATACTATCTCTCACACGTCAACAACTAAAATATATCTGCGACACTAATCCAAACGACTTGTTAATATCGCTCGCTATCTATACATTTTTTGTTGTTTTGTCTTGTTTTTTTGTTTGTTCATCATGTACTGATAATATTCATAATCTGCCTAATAATGCGGTAGTGATAGCATTCATTGCAATAATAATCATAACAATAATAATTTATTTTATATATATATAGTATGTATAGTTTCTTTATAGTACATCGCGTTCTGTTTTATTAATCTCGTAAAAAGATGCCTCCTTGTCGCACGCGTTTGTTTGTTTTTTTTTTTTTTCATTTTCAACTTTTTTATACTACTATTTATATATTTTTACGAATCTGTTCGCCTCGGGGGCCCATAGAACTCTCAACAACTTAACATGGTCCTTGGGCCTGCAATATTTCTATA
The DNA here is from genome assembly GCA_963210295.1 of Ophion ellenae. Lineage (NCBI taxonomy): Eukaryota > Metazoa > Arthropoda > Insecta > Hymenoptera > Ichneumonidae > Ophion > Ophion ellenae. Next base: position 404,493 of record OY723392.1, read on the forward strand.
TAATCGCGTTCTAAATCTCTCTCTCTCTCTCTCTCTCTCTCTCTCTCTCTCTCTCTCTCACTCTCACTCTCACTCTCTCAGACACACCTTTCCTCCGGTACGTTTTTTATTTATTTTTATTTCGAGTAGTTTTCCGAAACAGCTCAATCTCTCGTCGCGTTTTGTTCGACTATGCTCTCCTCGTTACGCGGTTCATATTATTTCGTAATGATTTCCGGGATGACTCGTTGCTCGTCGAGTCTCTTTGGGCTCTTCCCTACTTCGCTGCCAAAACTGTGATCTCGGGTGCGTACGTGTATACGCGTTTGTGTTTTGTTTGTTTTTTTCGAGGCTGATGGATCGTTTGCGCGCAGCGCGAGCTCAAAACTTATGATTCTAAGGAAGGCCGTTAATCTCGAGGAGGCTGAGCTTATCCCTTCGTGAGTGAATAATCGGGCCCGGAAAACGGGGCTAAAGGCGCTAGGGAGGAGGGTGTGTAACGCGTCCATACGGATAGACAGGAAGAGCAGGGCCTCGTAACTCAAAGAGGGTTAATAGTTATTTGTTGTCCTTTATCACGTTGACCAAGCCACGAGGGCAATCTTTTATCTAGTTCGAAGAGCTCGAAGAACATTTGTCGCTAGTTTTCCCTCTGCAGAAACTTTGATCCTCCTTTTCTTCTTGATCGGTGAGTATCGCTCGTGTCCCATCGCGAGAACGCGCGAAAGCACGGACGAGTCTGATCGCTGTGAGACAGACAGAGAGGGAGACACTCCTCGAGTTGTCTTTAACGTGTGTGGGTGTGTGTGTGTGTGTGTGTGTGTGTGTGTGTGTGTTGTTTTAGCACAAAATTTGTCTTTTTGCCTCGCAGACGAGAAAAGGGCTCCTCGCTCTCACTGTCTCGGTCTCTCCCTCTCTCTTGTTCTCTCCGTGCATGGCGTGCCGGTGCAAACGCCAAGATCGAAAGCTTCGAACAAGGTGTGTCTCCGAGATGGCGCTTGGCTCGCATTTCTCATAGTCGTTTGTACGATCGAGAGATTCCGCGCGGACGCCCGCGGGCACGTTTTTCTTTTGTTTGTTTTCATTTGTTTTTCTTTTTCTTCAATATCCCGATCCTCGCGCGCTCTTACGGATGTTCCTTCCGGAGAGACTCGTTCTAATGTCGTTGTCAACGTGACTGTGCCAAGAACGGGACGACGGAAATGAAAGTCAGTCGGAGAGACGAGAGAGCGTTTTCTCTGCATCGGAGCCCATTCAGTATCTCTGCGTGTGCTAGTAGGACGAGTGTCGTCATTGATACGAGTCCTTGTGGAATGTATCGCTCTTGTGGAAGACCCTTCGTCCTTCCCTCGTGAGCTCCTGACTCGCAAAATTAGTCTCGGACTTTGGTCTCGGCAAGAGACCGGTAGGTAGCGACCTCAGTTCCATACTGTGAACCTGCAACGAATCGATCTTAACGTCAAACTGTTCTTACCATAATATAGCCTAACTAAAGCGACCAGTCGATGAACGAAAGCTCATTTATATTCAATATAAGCAAAGAATATGAATTGTCGATAAAAACTCGAATCATTATAATGAAGCTAAGTCTTACCTTTATTACTCGCGATAGAATGAATATTTGGCTATTTGCCAAAAAATGCAATAAGTTCGGAATAATAGTTCAGAATTGGGCATGGTGCACCGGTGCTGTACCTATATTCTAACCTCTTTTCCAGTCAATGGGCATCATCAACGGGCTCTGTTCAGATGATTCTCAAAGCACAGTGAAAAGTTTAGCTCATCCGATGACATTTGCCAAATTAATTACTCTCAAGAATTGATTGATCGATCGCAATGACAAATATAATACTCATATGGATAAACATATTATGATTTTTGTGCAACACAATGATCTCATATCTAATAAAATCTAGCATCTGATAAAAATAAAAAATAAATCATTATCCTTCAAAGGGTTCATCTACGAGACACGGCTACATTCGGCGGCGGTCGAGTGTCTATTTACTGGCAATTACGTCGATTCACTGGCGATCTATTCAGTAGTTTCGCGACTCGTTTATCAATTCCTTGAATATTATTCGTTACAATTACGTCGAATATTTGTATCTACTGTGGGAATAATATATTTTCTCAGCTATATCCATTGAAAAACTTGTTATGATAATATTTTTCTGACGGTCCATCTGAAAGCTGCAGTGTCGTTATTCGTCCATTCACTGGTCGGTTTAGCCTTTTTGTCATTGGTAGTTGGGTAAAAAAAAGAAAAGAAAAAATACGATTTACCGATTCTTCGCTGGCACTCGCGTGCGCGGCCTGTTCCGCAAGGGCGTTCACCACGGCGCTTATCGTTTTCGATTCACTGCCGAGATCTTCCTCCCGATGAGCGACCAGATTTGGATTTTTGCCGATTTTGTTCAACCTACGGTAACGAGTACGATTAAGCGTAGGGAATGTCACACCGGAAACAACCAACGATTAATCACGCATTGACCGTGAAAACCCTAGTGGCACCTTTTGTCAAATAATTTTTCATCCGCTTCTACGAGACGAATTTGAAAGAGAACACAGGTCGCGTCGCGCAAGGACTTTGATGATCGAGTCGGAAAATAATATTATTCGTTCGTGCCACCAAGGATTTCGATAATGACGGACCGGTGGGGATCGATTGAGGATAAAATAATAAACGGAAAAGTCATCCAGAGAGAATAATCAACCAGCCCGGGAGAGAGAGCGAGATTCGATCGCGAGACATTTTTCCGATTTTTCGTACGCGCTTATACGCATACGCGAAAATAACATCCATTTTTTATAGATCCATCATTATGAATAGACGCTTAAAAAATACATTTTGCAAGTATCAACGGTCGGGTGTCCCAAAATTCTGTCCGACAAAATAATTAATAATTATTATACAAGTATCATTGGTCACGATGTTACCTTGCTTGGTATTTATAATAATTTAAATGGCTGCCGAGCGATTAATGCACGAGGGCGCAGTGGCGAAAGCTTCGGGCTCAGCGTGTCGACGTCTTCGAGCGAGCTTGCTTCGTGCGTTACATTTACAATGATATATGTTTAGATTACATATGCAGTTATTAATGAGGATAGATAAACGTTTAAAAAAAACGTCCTTTTGTTCCATCGAGCTTTGTCCAAAGCGGCCTTTATCCTAGCCTGTCCAACGAGATTCATACATTTTAAGGTTAGGTATCCTTCTCATTGAGAGCCCCCGATCGAAGCGAAAAGCGAAAATGGCTCTCGTACTCTCAATGCCTCATCTCCCCCCTCTGGGCTCTGGTTCGCGAAGCTTCATCTTCGTCGGAAAGAAGCTTCGCACTGTTATTTTCCCGCTGCGACGAAAGCGATAAGAGCGGCGTCTCGACGTCACGATTATCGCGACGACGACGCTTAAGAAGATAGGCTACTGTGTACATTTCGAAAGAGCATTCCTCGCTTGAGGCAACTTCAATTCAAGAGGACATCTCTAAAATCTAATCAACGGGTACACTTGAAATTTCGCACACTTATTCCATGTAATAGTAATGGTAGTTTGTCTTGACCAACGTTATTCTTAACTTTTTTTTCCCTAGGCATTAACAATAATGATGTCACTTTTCCTACAAAAATTCAGATAAAAATTGTTTTTTTCTTCCAATGATTGAAGCACGATAACAAAAAAAAGCACCGTCAAGTCTTCGCCAATATTATCTTTTTTAAGCGAAAAAAAACTCGTTTTTTTTTCGTTTCGGATTAACCGGGTGGCTGTTTATATGGCCGAAATCGTGTACACCGTTGAGCCCCTCAAGTTTAAAGGTCCTTCACGCGATTGTTCGTAACTTGTTTAATTATTGATATTTCTTCTTGATATGAAGTTCGGCATACAACTTTGTAAATGTACATAGGAATAATTGTCCAAACGATTTTTCAATCATCTTACTTATTCCTTAGAAGATTAATTTATATTCTATAAGTTGGATTTTCGGGTCGTCACAATAGCCTAACCTCTTGATGCAACAACGATCTAGCGAGCAGTTTTAAAAGCAAGCACATAATTCAGCTACGATAGAGTTTTCCAAAGATGCTCAAACATGTATATATGTGTACATATGAAAAAATGAAAAGCCTCGGGGGAGTACATACGAGTCGTATGTACGGCCGTAACGGAAAATGTTCTTTTTTCGATTGTGTATGTGTTTGTTGTTGTTGTAATATGGCGGGACGGGGTTTTGATGAATCGACATCTATTAGCACACCAACTCGATAGAACAAACCTAACCAAAGTTTATACCTCTCGGCGGCAACGCTCTCCATGGTACGGCGCATCAGCGGATACTGATCGAGAACCGCATTGAAATGATCCACCGAAAGGCTGAACAGGTTGCAGTAAGTCTCCGCCCTGACGGACGCAACGCGACGTGCGTTCGTCAGGAGACAGATCTCACCAAAGTAAGAGCCATCGGACAACGAGGTCGCAACCTCTCCATTCGCCATTACGATGTCGACGATACCCTCCTGAATGAAATACATCTTCGAGCCGATCGTGCCCTCTTTTATTATTATGTCACCTGCGAAGGAATTCACGTCAGTAGAATCGAGATGACGAGGCAATCGTCAAGGTTGGAGTACGGAGGATTTGTTTAACCACATATTGTATTTGCTACATGGATCAATGAGCTCCCGCCTTTGTACTTATATTTAGCCTCTCCAAAAAACAAAACAAAAAACGTACGCAAGTCTCGAGTGCGTGTTCCAAATCCTTGGTGAAAATGTTATTCTACTATTTGTTATTTCGTATTTAAAATTACATGATTTTATCAATTTGTCAAGCTAATGCTCTCAATTTAAATTTAATATCAAGGCGTCGTGCGATTATCGTGACAAAAATATATTCAAAGATTTGAGTCTTGGGACAATTTTCAGCTCAGGCCGATGCAGCTAAATTTGCACATCTGCTCGAGTTATAGTGACGATTCGGTACAACGAATCATCTCAAGGGATCGATGCGACTCGTATTTCTACTGCGGATTTTCGAGAGCTGCAATCCACAAAAGAGGCTCGAGAACGAAAGGAAGCAGAAGACACATCAATTCCGCTGCATGTATATTTTATAGTGCCGGAATAAGTACACTGACAAGGAAACCGCGCAAGATTATTCCGCCCGATTTTGATGAAATTTGGCATGTTTGTAGAGTTGCTCAAAACACTGGGAAAATTATTTTCTTTATGTCAGCGAAACTCCATTTTTAAAAGGCAAAATGCACGCTTCAAAATTCGTCTTTTTTCCTTGTTATTGGCAATAACTTTCAAACGGAAGGACATACGAACAAATTATAAATGATAAAAATCTTTCATGTTTCGAGTATTATACATTTGTGATGCGAACAATGTAAACAAAAATAAATTACAAACTGTTTACCGCAAAAATAACAGTGTTGGATGCATAGCTGTGAAAGTTTCCATTCGGTTGGAATGTAAGTTAGCACAAGTATAGGGGCTTAACCCTTAATAGTCACACTGGGTCCACAGGACCCAATCAAATTATTTTGATGCCGTACAACTTCTTTTTTTTCCAATAAAACATACACTTTTTTTATATGCTTAAGCGTTTCATTCATTGCTTCTAAATCGCACCTGCGTTGGATGAAATGAATATACTTTTTGAAAAGTTCACAGAAACCGCTATGTCTATTTCAAAGTACATTGTTTCCAGATTATAAAACAATTTTTTTTGTCAATAATTACAAGAGTTTTTTTTGCATAATTTTTTTGCATATTTACAATTTAATTTTTGATTTATAACCAATGTCCTCGTATTAAACAAGGTTAAAATTATACCTTACTATTTTTTCATATCGCTCAATGCATTATTTCATTATTTATAACAATTTAAAAACGCCTGGGTCTCGTGGACCCAGTATGACTATAACGTGATTCTATCCAAGTGTGACTACTAAGGGTTTAAAAGTATCGGATACTTTTTTCCGTTTTATTTAAACGCTATCATGCCATTAAAGGTGTGAAGAAAAGGCCTTGTATGACACGCTGCAAAATTTCGACGCGCTCACAATGGTATTGTAAAACTCGTAGTTTTTGGGAACGAGCCGCTGGCAATATTAAATAATATCGCGGGTTTTTTTTTCCCAACGCCTTTCCACAGGAAGCAGAACAACTATACTCGTTTCTATGGGCGCACCCTTCGGTGACGGAGCGACTCGCCATTTTGTCTACACCCAACGTGCAAACTCACAAAATGGCCGAGCAGCAATTGACGCGCGGGCCAATCGGACCGCAAGCCAGCAATTCCTTCATTAGTCCAATTGTAAATAGAAAATATGAGTTGTGGAAGGATTTTTCGTCAAGGGCGCGCTGATACTCACCAAAAATCGTTTGTCAAACGGACCTAGCATGAAGATGAGGAAAAAAGAACAGACATCGCCAGTTGGCGTTACCTGGCTGGAAGACTTCGTATCGTAATTTCGTGACGACGTCGGAGACAAAGTTGGAGTCGGCGTTAGCAAAGAATGGCACCGACGCAACCAGCGATCTGCAGTTGTAATTTATCACATCCTAGATCGGATGGGAAGAAGAAGCGTGATGAAAATATTTCTTACGGTCTCGTAAACTCGGGGCTCTCTCTCTCTCTCTCTCTCTCTCTCTCTCTCTCTCTCTCTCTCTCTCTCTCTCGCTCTCTTTCGTTCGAGGTCAATTTGTGGCTCGTGCAACGAATCGTACGCTCAATGTAGAATGAATGATAATGGGCGTTGCTCGGTTTTTTTTTCATATCTTTCTCCACGTATGACACGAAGAGAGATCGGATCTTTGAATTGCGTATTCCATAAATTGTTGGCAGAGGGACATGCGGGTACGAATCTTCTACAGCTAGTTCGAATCATACCTCTCTGAGTTTTTCCGAGAGTTCGCCGAGAATGAGCTCCTCGTCGAAGAATTTTCCCTGGTAACGATGCTCGAAGTACTCGGTGATCCTCTGACGCATCTCCCTTGGCAATTTGCGATAGGCCATGTACTCCTCGACTTGCTTCACCTACCCCGAGAACAAATCATCCCCGATCAAGCTACCTCTATCCGAAGCATTACTTCATCGATCGTTAACTCAATTTGTTCGAGTCGTGTTTCCATCTCTACGAAATTCGCGTCGTATCGGAACTCGTATATTTTTTCATCAAATGGAAAAAAGTGAGAATTCATCGGACGTTGATTAATTTTGTGAATAAGTAATACTTATCGCGTATCCGAGTAGTACCAAAATGACTTACCTTCTCGCGATACTGTCTTCTCGAGGAATCAAGGGACTGAATCAAATTGGTCGCGTGGCCGAGGAACAGAGCGTAACAGGTTGCTCCGCTGATCATGCTGAGCATTGTGAGCCACATGTCCGTCAACGACTGCGGTGGAAACCTTCCGTAACCGATGCACAACATGTGAGACATCGCTTTGAACAGTGCCCATGAATATTGCTCGAGCCAAAACGAGTCCTGTAACGTTTCGATACATTTTTCATTCTCATTTTCCCCGCTCTTTCCATTATTTCCATTATTGGGGAAAATGAATTGCTTGGGCAGAATTAAACGGCTCGGCTTGCTCGAGTTTGTTGATGGACTCGGATGACAGTCGAGCGCGAAGTTGATACGATTGGCATTTTGTCGATTAGCGAGTGCCATCGCCATTTTAATCGATAAAACGGCATTCATGCAGATCAAGATTCGTGGCGAATTATCTCGGTAATCGATCGTCTAACCTGCAACTCGTTGATGGCGACCCAGGAATTGCTCGGGAATCCTTGCAGCATCGGAACGAGAAATTGAAGACAACCGCTCCAGTGTCCAATCAGTAACATCATACAGATCAGATTAAAGATCCGCATGAAAACCGACGCCATGTTCAGGAACTGTCAACAACGAAGAGAATTGCTTTAATCGATGCCCGGACTCGTCGGTCGTACGGTATCTTCGAAAGATCCGTTTGACTCTGCTCTTTTCTCTTTTCTGTGTATGGGGTGTCATAGGATTTTTGGACACTTCGAGCACAGTCATCTCCTTTGAACTCGAACGAAGGAGACATTTTTGCCCGAAGCATCTCTTTTTATTGCGGTTGTGTACAGCAAATAAGCGGATCGTTGGCCAACGTAAAAACAAAAATGAACAAATCATCATTCGCTGAGGGGCAAAGCCCCTCTTCATTTTTTTTACTACTTTCCACGTATACCCCCGTGGATCGACTAAACATTAACCCGAAAGATAACGCGCACACACACACACACACACACACACACACACACACACACACACACACACACACACACGCACACGGAATAAGCGATAGTCGAGGCCAAATAATATTGAACTCTTTCGATACGACTTCCTATGTGGAAAGAAAATAAAAGCTATACACTGCGAAAATAATTCATATTATACGTCTACACGTCCCTCGAACGGTTGAAAAAATGGCCGTACTTTGCTCCAGATTCGCCTTTTTTCCAACCTGAATTCGAAAGATTTCTACGGAATTACTTCGCGAAATTTTTCCACACTCAATGCTGCTTCAAACACAAATTCAAGCATGCCACTTTTCCGAATTCTCACGCTTGTTATAAATTAATAATAATAATAATAATGCAGTATCACACTATTGCACAAAATTAAAAACAACAACGAGAACAAAAGATTCAAAAATCAAAATCATCATTGCGTCAAAATGATTAAGTATATTAATACAACTACGATGCTTCAATA